>CM060336.1:48672346-48702346 GCA_030674155.1 Stramonita haemastoma
TGACCTCAGATTTGGTTTCCCATACGCTCCTGTGGTGAGTTTGTGTCAAAGCCTTTGGGGTTGGAGGTTCGAGGGGGAGGTCGTTGGAGGGATGTTGTGATGGTCCCCACCTCGGGTGGGCGTCTCACTGAGTCTGGCTCCGCGACAGAGCTAATACTTTGTTAGTAGGGGGCTTAGTAGGTGATGCCCTGCGTATGTTAGCTCAGAACAGGCACCACTGAACACCAACAAAGTGACCCAGCAGAAGTGCAGGGCCCCTCTGGCTTGTGGCCCCAAGACGGCTTAATATTGCTGAGCTCCCTTTGGACGTCCGACCGTGAGGATGAGACATGACGAACCTGGGTATGGCTGTGGCGGGGAGATTGAAACGAGCGGCGTGGGAACAGCAGGGACAGGAACGGCAGAGAAGATGAGGCAGCAAAAAAAGTAGCCTACTTAAGTCCAAATATTTATGTTTTAAACCACTATGAAGAATGCATGCAGTTCTTTATAACATGCTCATCATCTTCCAAGTCATCATACAACTTACACATGTGGTCAATATTCTTCTGAAATATTCTCTTGAGAAATCCCCTAGTGAAGGCCTTGGCAATATTAGATGTGACTCCATCTGCCGATATTTGCTGCTTTACTGCTCTGCTT
This sequence comes from Stramonita haemastoma, assembly GCA_030674155.1. Lineage (NCBI taxonomy): Eukaryota > Metazoa > Mollusca > Gastropoda > Neogastropoda > Muricidae > Stramonita > Stramonita haemastoma. Next base: position 48,672,989 of record CM060336.1, read on the forward strand.
AGAATCCTTGGATCTAAACATGACTTTTATTTCAGAATAAGATTTTGCACATCATTCCTCATAACATTTTGTCGATTAGGCGCTAAAAGACAGATTTAAAAAGTTATTTTGATAGCTCTGATCAGTATCAGTTAGGTTCCTCAAGTAAACCATAATGACTTGAATCCAAAAAAATAATAAGATTAAAAAAAAAAAGAAATAAATCTTCAGCCCAGCTTTGGGAAAAAAATCTCTGATCCTCCGTTTGAAACGTGTCTTAGATGGATTCAAATCGGAGTAAAACAGAGTAGTCATAGCCTAGATTAAGCATATATTATGTACACGCATTATTAAGGTCAGCTATTGTGTGGTAAGTCCAACCTGACATTTAGGGAGGAGGAAGAAGGGGGGGGGGGGGGGGGGGTAATTAATGAGAGAAAAATACTTGAGAACACGTCATACGTAACTTGAGGTGTTAAAGCAAGAATACAAACATAGTTTGCTTGAAAAAAGGTCAATCGTTTTAAAAATCACACCCAGCCATAACAATAACACAAAAAATCGTAATTTTTATTTTGTAACCTAAGCCATATGGGTGGATTTTTTCTCTTATTTTTTGTGCTAGTCAAATTTTTCCCGTTCATATGTAACCTATTTAATTTGATTTGATTGTACAGCGCGGTGAGCCCATGTTTTTGGGAATTCACGCTATATAAGCCTCCATTTTATTATTATAAAATAATATAAAACTTTTTCCCAAAGCTGGGCTGAAGATTTACTTCATTTAAAAAAAAAATCTTACTATTTTTTTGGATTCAAGTCATTATGTCACATGTCATCCGTAACAAGTCCACAGTTGGATCCAGCTTAATTAATAGAACGAAACCGTTGCATGAAACATGCTGTTTAGGAATCGTGGTGAATGAGAATTTATCAGACGAACTCTGCAACCGCCAAGCTTTGCAGAGTGAAAACACCTGCAGTGCCAGTTGTTTCCAGTTTAATTCTGTGCTAAAAAGCTAGAAAAATGTTCAGCCGTGTTACGCAAATGATCCTTGTGCTTTCCATGTCGTATTTGCTTGGAAATACATTGTATCGGCTTGTGTCATTTATTTCTAGTCACGATATCCTGGGGTCCTACGGTCGTCATTATCCCTTACTTCGTTATAAGAAGTTTAAATTCTGGACAGGTAGGCCTGTGCATCATTGCATAAGTTATGTAAAGATGGAGTTTTGAGGGTTAGTGGAAAGAGTAGTGCACTGTCGAATCATTTTGTTAACAATCCAATCGAAGAGACAGGGCATTTTTAATTTTTTTTCCTTCAGATTTTTTGTTATTTGAACCACCATGAAAAATTGATGAAATTCTTCTCAAAACCTACGCTTTCATATTTTTTTCTTGCATTTTGATGCAACATTATATGCCTTCAGTGTGTTAATTATTCTGCAAAGGGCATGTAGAAGACTGGAAAATACGTGTACACGCGCGCGCACACACACACGCACGCACGCACGCACGCACCACGTACGCACACATGATACACGCACGCGCGGCACACATGGGAACAGATAACAAAATTTACAAAACTGCATACACACTGGGACTGGATGTAAAATGGAAGAGAGAAAGAACATATACACAGTGACACACACACCACCACACCAGCACCAGCATCACCAATAACAACAGCTCTACAAAATCATCAGGTCATTAATATGCATGCATATATATATATATATATATATATATATATATATATATATATATATATATATATATATATTTGAAATTTACAAATAATACAGATGTGCTAAAAAGGGGAGTGTGTGAGCAGCCATACAATATTATTATACATACTATAGATTGTAGACTATAGCTGACTATAACCTAATGTAGTAATGACAGTGAGAAACTGCAGTCTTGGCTTGCAGAAATGTTGGCATGCTTTGTTCCATTGGAGTTTAGCTGCCAACATGGTCCATTTACTTTTTAGTTTAAAAAATGGTAAAGGTGTTCTCATAACCTATATGGTCATAAGGGACTGAAGCATTGGATACCTCAGCTTCTATAGGCTGGGTGAATTGGAGGAAGTCAGGAACTGTACTGAAGCTATTGTGTGCAATCAGTCACCAATCCACTTGGTAACCATGCTCAATGTTGCTTAACATTGGCTGGGGAAAAGTCAGTGCTCTGACTGCTGAGCTATCCTGTTCCCAATCCATTTAGTGTAGCTGCCACCAAAAGTTTGATACTGTAGCTAGATCATAGTCATGATAGTGTTTAAAACTGAAAGTCTGTGCTGTTGATGATAAACTTTAAAAAGTAAGACAAAAGATGCCTTACATTTACAAACAGCTGGACCACTGTTCCAGCAGTGATGGACTTGTTCTAGATCTATAATACGAATTGGCTAGAGCTGCTAGGTTCATCAGTGGTGAGATTTTTTAAAATTATAATCTGCGACCAGTTTTGCCTACCATTATTTGCACATTAACTTGATTAAGGTAGCTCTCTGCATTCTGACATATTGCGGAGATGATGTCTAGTCTAAACATAAGACCAGCGGCAGTGTGCATACGTCTTAAAAAAAAAATGTCATTAGTTGGTATTGGCATGCAAAGGCCTACTCTTCTGAAAGGTGGAACAGGTTTTAATATGTTTGCAAAGCGTTTATGTGTGTATTCACACACAGGACTCTGGTTTATATCTCAGCTGAAAGAAGAATTCAAAATGAAATGAATCCTGATGAGGCCAGGCCAGCCGTTTACTTATGTGCAACTGCCTCCCCCCTCCCCCACACTCATTCCATGTCTATCTATCATGATATATTTATAATTATTTAATAATATGATAAAGGGAATAGTGGAAAAGCTCTCTGTATATTGTTGTTTTGTGTTTGTTTTAATTTTAGCTGAATAAAAAAAACAACAACGCTAAAACTTTGCTTGGCCTAACTGATGTAATTTGTGATGATTTTATTTTTGATTTCAGATACTGAACGACACTATGTTATGATCAGGATCATGACCGACATTTTGCTGCTTGGGTTGTTCTTACTGCAACACAGTTTCATGGCAAAAGATTGCTGGAAACGATGCTTGCTGCGGTTCAACATCTTTGTCAGTGAGCGAATGATATACAACATAGCATCCTGCCTCGCTCTGAATGTAAGACCATTTATTTTATCTGTTGGTTGTAAATGTCAGATAGTGACTCAGTGTATGATTGGATGTTATTGTAACACTAAGCACAGTTGATAGATTTTTAATTATTTGGGAAATTTGTGAAGTTCTAGACATTTCAAATCATGATATGTATATATGCAACTGGAAATTTAAATATTGTTTTGATGAGATTGTGACCAGGAGCTGATGGCCAGATTGTGTAGTAATTTTCTTTTTTATTCTTTTATATCGAGGATAATGGAATAAGCACTCATGACACATGTGCTTTTTTTCATCCAGTCTCCGTGTGTATGCAGTTGTGTAAATATTGTCATCTGTTCCGACTGCCACAGTAAGGGATAGTCATTGAGTAACAAGTAAGTCGTATCACTTGTACTTTTCTAAAAGAAAGACATATTTGTATTATGACCATGTGGTACTTAGAAATAAAGGAAAAGTACTTTCATGAGGTTAAAATCGTATCCTAAACTCCTAAAGATTTTAAAAGTAGTGTTTACATGCTTATGAATAATTAAGTACTGCATGCTTAAAGCTACCATACCATTTTATCCTACCATTTGTTGTTCAGATTTTGTCATTGATTAATGGAAGGCTGTTGTTCATCTTGTCAGTCTTCTCTGTATAATTTGATTTCAGTTGATAATTGACATAACAAAGGTTCTACCAATTCTGCCTGTTTTTTATTAGGTAAAGGGTTTCCTATGTATCAGTAAAAACTGAGCCCATTGCTGTGGTTTGATGCACAAACAGGCAGATGATTAAAAAAACTTGTGTGGCTTTGTTTGAAATGTTCCACAGACTCGGGAGCAAAGCTGTATGGTAGTATACTTAGCACCATGAAGTTACTATTGTATCATCACACTATTTTAGGAAGGAAGCTTTGAGCCCATGATGAGAATGGGAAATTACAAGGCTAGAAATATATGAGAAATCTGCCCAGATCCTATTCTTGGGGCAGGCTGCATCTGATATTGGGCCAGTAGATTACTTGGAGATCCTTTTTTGATCCACTTGTTAATAGGGCCAAAAGTAAATGGATGAGACTGAGAGCCATTATGGAAGGAATTCAATTAGGTTGTATTTCCCTGAAGCATAGCAACTTATTTTGAGACAAGAATGGCATCAAATGCAGTCAAAACTTCAAACTGAATTAAGATTTGTTTTGTTGTTGTTTTCTGCAGGTGATGATAACCAGGTGGGCGAGCACACCTGACGTGATGCTGTGGGTGGTGGACACGCACAAGCGCCCGGCGCTGTGGCTGCTCTTCTCTGTGCTGCACGGGGTGGCCTGGGCCATCATCTTCTTCCAAGTCAGACTGATGGACCCTCTGGAGTTCTTGGGCCTGGAGCAGGTAAAGCTGGTCTGGAGAATTCACTTACTCCTCCTGGCTTTTAGGTCGCACAGTGCACAATCCAACATCACTCAGTCCAGAGTGCTGAATTTAGCATACCCCTTCCTTTTACCTAGTCTAAGGTGGTCAGTTCCTGCTGTAATTAGCATCATGCTGGCCCATCTGGGCTGGGATGGAAGAAATAATTGGCCACTGAGAGCAGTTGAAAGTGGGGAAATGACAGCTGTGGTTGTGTCATTGCTGAATGTTCGAATCCAAACTGGCTTTGCTGAGACCCAGATGCTGGTTCACGACTGCTACAGATGTTTTCAGTACTGTGGTATTCCCATGACCTCTCTTGACGTAGGGACTAGTGCAGTAGTAGTATAGTGTGGTGTCAAATAGAGTGCTGTAGTGTAGTGTTGTTGTTTTGGTTTGGATTTTTTAATTTTGGTTTTATTCTTTACTTTTTGCCTGATGCATTTTATTCCTTTAGTTGCTGATTTGTAAATCATTGTAGAACTTATCAGGTTGTGTTTTAGTTGTAGACAGCACTTTTCTTATTTTTAGTGAATATGTTAGAGCACTTTTCATATTCTTTAGTGAATGTGCTTGTCTTTTGTTATTTACTTTTCTTTTTAAAAATGATATTGGAACTTGTTATTGATTGATTATGATAAAGAATCATAAGGTTTTGATATTCTCAGTACGCATATGTGCTGTATGGAATTAATTTATATACACATGTGTAATATATCATTCTTAGCATTTTGTGTTCTTTGACATTACTTAAAAATTTTTTGTGAGGTATATATATTTATTATATAGTATTTATAATATAATATAATATAATTATATATATTATATATATTATAAAAGGGTTTGAAAGTGCACTTTTCCTAAAAAATTCAAATAATTAAGAGGCAAAGTTGGATGATAATTTTGGAAATTAGTATGACAGTCTATAAACTACCATTTTTGAAAAGCTGGGTACACATCCCCCCCTCTCCAACATAAGTTGAGAGATGACGGACGTCCCTGTAATTTCTAACTCCTGACGTCAGTGGCCTGGTTTGTGTTTGCAGCTGTACTATTCTACTTACCAGAACATGTCCTCGCCCATCCTGTACAAGCCGCAGGCCTGCGTCTGTTCTACCAGCACATGCGTCACGGGGGCACGATGTGCCTGTGGCTGATGCTGTGGGTGCACCCGGTGATGACGCTGGACCGCTTCCTGCTGGCCCTGGTGCTGTCCTTCTACATGCCCATGGCGCACCGCGTCACCCTCTCTGACTACCGCTTCTCCTGCTGCTACTTCAACAAGCCCACCCACCTTGTCACCTCCACCACCAGCTCCACAAAGCGCAAGTCCTGCCTCTAGAAACACACCAACACAGTGCAGCATTTTTACAGCCACCCCCCCTCTTAAAAATCTGAAACTTTTTCATATTGGTGCTTGCTTTTTTCTTCCCTGCTCCCAACCATCACTGCCTTTTTGTTGTTGTTGTTGTTTTATTTTGGTTGTTCTTGTTTTCATGATAATGTTTGCTTTGAATTTTCTGTCACTTTTCTTTAGGAGGCTACCTTCATAGTATCATATCTGTCTGGTAGATTTGAAGATTTGCTGGCAGTGATCTGAGGCTGTGTTTTTTAAAGGGTAAAATCATCTTGACCAGCAGCTTTCATTCGCAAAGTTGGAGATAGTAGGTTGCAGATTTGGGATTTGCGACATCTGATGTCTGGTTTCTGTTTACTGCTGAATTTCTGCTGGTAAATTATTGATAATGGTTGTTTTTATTTATTCATTCATTTGTTTGTTTATGTATTTATTTTTTCTCGGAATTTTCCTCCCCCACACCAAGAAATCAAAACAATTATGAATCAACATACTGTAGAAATACACAACAAAAAGAAAAAAACGAAAAAGGAAACTGCCACCCAGATGTGACCAAAAAGAAAAAGGATCAACGCACTTTACTCTGTGTTGAAGGCAAGTGTCTTTGATTGCCAGATTATTTTCTGGATTTAAAAAAGAAAAAAAAAAAGCAAGAGATTTTACTGATTTAAAAATGGAGGTAAAAATCTGTGAAACGCACAGTACAGTGTCCTTTATTTTTATGAAAAGCAAAAAAAACAAAAAAAACAACAACCCCCCCCCCCCCCTGCTATGATGTATGTTTTTTGTTTCTTCTCGTCTTTCAAGGGATTTCAGTGTAATTATATTTTGTGTTGCCCAGGGAAACTTAAACGTTTCACAAATTTTTTGAAGTTTTTTTCCATTATGCTACAGTGAATACCTTTAATTTCAGGGAAACCAAACAAGAACTTTGTTGTGAAATTGAAAGTGGGTGTTCTTTCTGAACCACTCTTTGGTAGGGCAGGACAAAATTTTAAAGGCTTACACTGGGTTTAGATCAAGTGTAGGACTGAATGAAATGAGACTTGCACAAATGCTTCATCCTGTTGAAGAGGGAAAAGATTTCATGGGCAAATAGATGAATATGAACACTGTAAAGGGAATAAAGTAATAGGAAAAGTTGCAATTTCTTTTCTTTTTTTTTGTGTTGATTAATTCCCACTCTATATTTAAACTCACCCCATTCATATCTAAAAAATACCCGAACAAAATTGCAAAATTAGATAAAAGCAAAGGACTAAAAAGGGTAAATCAAGGGAAAAAATGGCTGGAAGAAAAAAAAATTGAACAAAGCCTACTTGGGGCAGAAACCACAAAAATAAACCAAGTTAAACAATCACCTTATCCCCAAAGTTGGCATGGGGCTACCTTCATGGTAGACAAAACCAATCACATATGCATAACCTTGCTATTGGTGAACCTTGGAACTCTAGCTGAGGAACAAAAACACGCAAAAAACACCCAACAAACCCAATCATCTTCTTTTCTTTTGACTATAAAATCTTTTGTATAAGCATAATTATTTGAAAAAAAAAATCATAAAGAAAGAGTACTAAATGAAGTGATAAGACTTTAAAAAAGGGAAAAATATGACAGTGCATGAGAAAGACAAACATAAGTCACATAGCTTGATTCAGTGCTATTGAAATGTCAAATTTTTGTTTATACCATTTTTAGCTTTTGTAAGGCCTTTTCTATACATACACAAAGTGTTAGCATAAAGCTCTATTACTTTCTATGTACATTTAGACATTTTTTAGACCCACTTGATTTAAAATCTTTTTAAGTATGAAAACTTGAAATTTCATTTTTTGTAAAGTGGCCACAGGTAGATATTAATGTTCAAATGACAGTAACATTAAAAGTAATAAAGATATTAAAAATCTGATTTTTGCATCTTTTTCTCACTGGTTTATTTAGTGCAATATGGCTGTAAAGTGGGTAAAGATTCTCTTATGTCAGTTTTCTCATGCACTGTCACAAATGTGCACAGAACTTACATCTAAAAAAAGTGTTCCACTCACAGGCTATGGTCACTAACACAATAGAAATTCTTCTTTTTCTATGTTGAATTCTCAGACAGCAACTATTGTTGTTTGTTATACTTTGTGAGCAAATATGCGTTGTGCTGCCGTTAAGCACCTGACAAGTCCAGTCCAGTGCATCTGACTTCAGCATGGGACAGAATCATTCCTTTTAAGTCTGTGAAAAAAGGCAGAAGAATGAACCAAGTTGGAAGAAAAAGGACAAGCAGGGGATAACAGGAAAAAAGGAACAAGGCAGAAACAAAGAGAGGGATAAGAAAAGCAACAGAATTTCCAGAAGATGTGGATGCTGTTTATACTGAGAGGCCCCAGGCATCCCCACGGGAGAAATGATTCCAACAAGTGAAAAAAACAGCCCTCAGGCTGTAAAGTTTTGAAAAAAAAATTGGTAAAGACATCTCTTATTGTAAGCTAAAAACACAGTAAAAACAAAAACCCAGGGGAAAAAAATCTGTAAAATTCTATTCTGATGAAAAAAAATTGAACAACGAACCAACCAAGTAAACAAAAAACAAAGAAACCAAAAAACAACCAACAAGATACAAATAAGTAACAGTAAACATAAAAAAATGACACAAATTAAAGATATTTTTGTTGTCGTTGAAAGGGAAGGTAACCGGCTCTAGGCTCAACTTGTCAAGATGGAACAACTAATCATTACCAAGAGAACTGTTAATCCTATTCCTAGCAAAATACAACTAAGCTAAAAGTAAGCAGAAAATGTAACAATGACCCAAATGACCTAAAAAAGAAAAATAGATAAATTATGAAAATAGGGTAACCTGCTCTAGCCTCAAGGTTGACCCAACCATAATAGCACCTTTCTCCTCCCCCCCCAAACAAAAAAACAAAAACCAACGAAAAACAACCACAAAACAAAAAAGATATGAAAAAAGCAAACAAAACAAAAAAACACCCCAAAAAAGCAAACAAAACGACAAACAAATTAAAAAAAATAACACCCTGTCAATCCTAAGCAATCCTAAGCACTTTAACTGGTAACCAACCAAAGAACCTTTGACCAAAGCCATTCAGGCAGCTGAGCAAGATCTTACCAGTCAGGCTAAACCTTCATAGTCATATGGGTCTGTGGATTTCATCCTCATTGTTTGTTGTAAGGAAGGTTGTGGATTGTGTGCAACATTGATAAGTGAGTCTGTGTTCACAAACGTCATATACACACTAATGCATAGATTTGCCTTTGAATGAGTCATTCATTCTCATATGTGACACTCCGCCACGAAATGAGTTGCTTTGCACCTGACCCACTTATCCACTAGGAACCATTTTAGGCAGGTGAGGGTCAGGTTGTCGATTTTGAGATATTGATTGATTATAAAACTAAAGCCATATTTCTACCTTGTACTGAAGTATCAAGGTGAAGCTTTGTTTCCTTTTGCTTTAAAAAAACTCATTTAAAAACATCCAAGCCCTCATTCTGGCCAGCTTTTAGGTTGCAACATTTGTCCATTTCTCATTTTGCCACCTTCTGTAGTCTACCATTTCAATTTGTCGTAACTTTTCTTAGAATTGTCCGATTTACATTTGGTTTTCTGTATTGAATAGCTTATGTATTGCAAACTGATATGTCAATTAATAACTAAAAATTGACCTCTGGTGCAATGCGACTCATTATGTGGTGGAGTGTCACATATTTCCAGCTGAAAACCCAGCCGAGGTATCTGGAGTATGACTGCTCTATTGGAGGCCATTCTATGCCCTCATTTTGACATAAATCAGCTTCACAGGGCTGCTTGTACATATGCAACTAAATACTGCTTTGTATATTTTGAATGCAATTTGTGTGAAAGGGTCATGTGCAAAGATTTATGAATATCGATTATGATATTATTATGATGTGATGCTGGTTGTGTGTTTTATTGCCAGTTTTCTCTGTTTAAAATTTTGTTGTTGAGAGAAATTGCATAGCAACTTATAAATTGATGGTATGTTTTGATGATCATGGAAAAGATCAGGGATGAGTTCATGTGGAATATGAGTACTGATAAATACATTTAATGTTGTGCAATTATCCTATGCCAGAGAGGCACTACTTGTTAATATATCAAACACAAATCAATTTTAACTCCCCCCCCCAAAAAAAAGTAAATAAATAAAAAACCAACAAACCCCAGATAGTGGATATTTGTTATATTGCTTCTTATCCAAGACTCTGCTGATATGTCAGTTGAGTCAAAATTGTGTAACACGTTTAGAAAGCAATGGTAAGCCCTGCTCAGACGATCTGGCATAGCAAGGCTCTTCTGTTTGTAGACTGAAATGGATAGGCTAGTGCCCAATCATTGTGTATGAGGCTGTGTATAAGAGAATCTGGATGAGTTGCAAGGGAGCAACAACATTTAGGTGTGACAAAAATGAGGCAGCTATGTACTTACCTCCCCATTTACTTATGTGTACAAAACATGCCTGTCATGAATATTGCATTACCCAACTGTCCTGCATGTAGCAGCTTCATTTGAAGAGCTTGTATTTGTGTATTATGTATATGGTAAAAGATCACTATATTTCTTCAATATATCCTACTATTAGTAAGCATTATTATATCTGTAAATGCTGTTATTAAAAAGTTTAGTATGACGTCCCCGAGGTATTTGGATCTTAAGAAAAATGTACAGGGAAAAAGAGTAATGTAGATGTTTTCGTTAGAGTGTTTGTGTATAAATGCTTTCAAGTATGCACCAAAGGCCTTTTTCTGCAAAAATACTGTTTGCAAAAGTTCTTCAGCAAACTTCTTATCAGCTGTTTATGATTTGTATTCAATATAGACTGGTAGCTGCCTTTAGTTGCCTGAAATTATTGTCCATAGTTGTTTTTTATCACAAGAATTTAGCAATAACTGAACATAGAACACATGGCCATTTTGGCTACCAATTTCACACACCGGCCACAAGAAAGAAAACTACAGAATTTCAGTGCTGTACAAATGTTTGATATTGCCCTTTTTAATTTTTTTTTTTTTTTATAATTCATATCAGCAATCTATATTTTAGAGGCATTGTGAAAAGTTACAATGTCCATTCTTTGTACAGAATAAAGGCTTTTTTAAACTGTTGGAACAGGTTGCAAGCGTTGTTTATTTGTAAGCATTGTTGTTTACTTGTAAGCATTGTTGTTTACTACAGTTAAGATGTTAAAAAATATTTTGTCTATTTGTACCGTTTTCTAAATTCTGCTGCTGTTTGTAGTTCTGTCAAACATTCCATTCTTTTTCTGTTATTCAGATTCATTGATCCAGAACTGTAAACTAAATAGTTCTCACTGAGTGCAAAATGGTTCATTCCTTTATTGTTTTATAGATGAAGATGATATAATTATATCAAGTGACGCAATATACTGAATGGGTAGTGTGTATTCTTCCATGCCATGGGCCTTTGATATCATGGGTTTGAATCTTGGCAGCAAATCAAGGGTGGGATTGTCAGTCTCTTGGATGAACTGGAAGTACACACCTGCTAGGGTCTTAATTCCTTTTGTGTGTACAGGCATGCAGATCAAATATGCACTCTAAAGATTTCTGAAGCCGCCGCTGTGGCCTAGTGGTTAGGGCGTTGTATTCGTAATCTAAAGGTTGCGGGTTCGATCCCAGCTATTCCGCTATGGCGTTGTGCCCTTGGAAAAGGCACTTTACGGCTATTTTCTCACCCCACCCAGGTGTAAAAGGGGTACCAACCTTGTGTTGGGGGTTAACCCTGCGATAGACTGGCGTCCTATACAGGGGGGAGTCTATGACTCTCAGTCGCTTAACGCCACAGAAACCGGGATAAGCACCGGCCTGATGAGCCTTATGGCTCGGGACAGACTTTAACTAAAGATTTCTGAATTCATGTCAGCATTTGGAGGGTCTTTTCTTTCAAGGATAATGGAGTACTAGTAGGCATTCAAGCGCTTATTTACATCCAGTCCCAGTGTGTTTATAGTTTTGTAAATTCTGTCATCCATTCCCACCAGCAAACAACAGCCAACTCTTCCGAAAAGCAGAACAAGTTTCAACATGTACGCAATTTGTTCTGCACGCGTTCGCACACAGGATCTCGGTTTATAGTCTCATCCAAAGAACTTTCAAGGGGAGTGAAGTCGGCACTGATGTTAACTCCAGAGGAAAAATCACGAGATTTGAACCTGAGCAGATCACCAGCACATCACTCTGACCACTGGCTATCACATCATGAACACAAACATACCCAGCATGCATCCTGAAGAGGCACATCCCCACCAGGTTCAACTTGCCCATGAAAAATCGGCCATTCCTCCAGATGTCAAGGGAGAAAGTAAATGGACAGAATGTCAAATTGGGAAGAAAGGGTAAGGCTGGGAGTGGTTTCAGATGGAAGTTGTTAGCTCCACACATTTTTCTTTCAACAAGTGTGGAGTTTTTGAGAGAGATTCATACAAGTTGCTTGCCATTACCTTCTCATATTGCTCCTGTTCGCATTAGGCCTGTCGGGGTGGCGTCAGAGAGGTAGGACTTGTGTCTACAGTGCCAAAGCAGTGTTGGCCCCCAGTTACCACCCCCCAATTTACAAAAATTTATATGGATATTGATAGAATACTTTTTCTTCTTTGTTATAATCTGATTTTTTTTAAAGCACAGAAGGGTTTCTTTAGTTCATAGGGAGTTAATATTTTGCCACATACTTCTCACAAAGCAAGAATAAACTTTAATGAAGGGAAGGGGGCTCATCAGCCAAAGAAATTATTTGTAGTTTTTTTTAGATGTCAAGGATGAAGGCTTCTGAGAGTTTTCACTTTTGAGATCAATAGGGACACAGAGTAATTAACTTCAGCCTGGACTAACAATACACTTGATTACAAGCACAAAATACGCTTTGAGAAGGGTGGGGGGTGGGAAACCACAGAGACCCCCTAACTCTATGGAGAGTCATTGCATTGAATTTTCTGGACTGAATTGTGGGCATGCTAAACCTGGTAGATCCTGTCCCTTTCCAGATAGCAGGCTGGGTGCATGCTGGGTATGTTCATGTCCATCTCAGCATCTCTAGCTCTCCTTGGATTATATACACCAGTAGGTTTGAATTTTTATTTGTTTTTCATGAGTGCAAGATGTTCTCTCAAAAGAACTATGCAAGTTGATTCAATTTTTAGCTTATGCCATGTCTTAACAGTTTTACAAAATAAAGACTATGCGTAGAAAGAGTTGCATGAAACAAAACAACATTCCACATACACATACAACTTCAATCAACCAAACGAAACCAAAAAGTGAAACGCAAGACATTTCTATGAGGAGACCCGACATTTAATGAATCTCTGAACATGCCCAATGGTCAACAATGCTGTGATTTACGGCAGCCTCAGGAGAATTGTAAGTGTGGCTGGAGAATATTGAGAATGCGATGTCCAGAGACCAGTAGTCTGCCAGAGGTCTTCCTGTCCCCCCCCCCCATGTGAAAATCCCAGATCAGGTTTACATTTTCAGCTTGGTTCTGCGCCAGTGACGCCTCTTGGCATTGTATCTGAAACAGAGAAATACATAATACATAACATCTTGAAAAAATAACAGGATCACTCATCAAAAAGGATGTAAAATCAAATACGGGGGAGGGGAGTCAGATTTCTGAGGTGACACTGATTACTCGTAAGCATTCTGATATCCCTGTGTTGTTTGTTTATCCTCCCTTTCATAGACTCATACTGGGACACAGACAGTTCTCCTAACAGAAGTGTTTATAGTTAACCCTTTGCTTGGCACAACGCCCCAAAGCGCCCGACCCTGTCCTTGGGCAAAACGCCCCAAAGCGCCGGCGACATGACCGTCACTTTAGAGCGATCATACATGCGAAATTCCCGCCAATCTCGCTTCAAATCTCGTGAATATAGAAGCCACGAGACTGCCTGTGAGACTTCCGCATGTTTATTACAAATGGCGGCGATTGGAGTGAGTTTGTTGCAAGTTTTGGAGGAAAAAAATCGCAAATTTTTCCAAGATGGATGCTATCTTCGAACCCGACATGTACGATCGTTTTTACAGCTTCCATGCCGAAAATATGACGCTGTGAGATGTGTATCTAGGCTCAAATATCGATGTAATCGATCCTAGTAGTGTGTGCACTTCTGAGTTTGTTGACTGAAGTGAGAGAGACGACTTTGACTACGGCGAAGTTCGAGACGAAAATCGATCGTCAAATCTAACACGGCCGATACGAGTTTTGAATTCTACTCTTAGATTTGGGGAAATTATCGCGGATTTCAAGTTCGGCAATGGTTCAGAACTTGATATATTTTGTTATTTGGTTGCTATTCGGGATTTTGATACGGCAGCGGCTCAAACTTAAACGTTAAGCTGATCGCGATCATCGGTAAACAAAAATGGCGGTCGTCGGAATGTTCGATGTGTTCGTGCACCATTTATCAAAAAAACTATAAAACCAACAGTAGGTTGAAAATATCTTTTCTATAATTGTTTCTTAATGTTTTAGTTTTTATTTAATCAAAATCCATGCACGCATTCTAAAGTTATTGCAACGCTTACTGTAACACACGCAAACCAATCAATGACTTTGTGTGTTTATGCATTATAATTCTAAAAGAAAATAAAAATAATGACAAAAATTGGGTATTAGCAATTTCTTTATTCATTTCTGCATCTTGCTGTTTTTATTTCATCAAAATCCACCTGACCATTGTAGAGTTATTGCATGTTAAATACATACACCCACTCACAAGCCATCCACCTCCATTTTCTCTGCCCGGCAGGAAGGTGACAAATGATTTTGCTGTGCCCAGCAAAGGGTTAAAACTGATATTTCAGATACAATTCCTTCTACAATTTGTTTCTTGGCCCACTGCCTTGTGAAATGTTTTCTACAGGAAAACTGTCTTCCACAATTTACCCTCATATCTCATATCAGACCTATGTACTTGTAAGAGAGAAATAGAGGTGATGCTAAATGGATTTATTTATTTATTTATTTATTTATTTATTTATTTATTTATTCTTTTATATCGAGGATAACAGAATAAGCAATCATGTGCTTTTTTTCATCCGGTCCCCGTGTGTATGCAGTTTTGTAAATATTGTCATCTGTTCCCACCGGCACACGATGGCCTACTCTTACGAAAAGCGGAACAGGATTTAACGTGTGCGCAAGATGTTCTGCGTGCGTTCGCACACGGGGCCTCGGTTTAAAGTCTCATCCGAAGGACTTTTGGGGAGAGTGGAGTCAGCACTGATGTTAACTCCAGGAAGAAAATTTCCTCGACCGGACTCGAACCCGGGTCTTCAAATTGCCAGCGCAATGTTCTGACCACTAGGCTATCTGTAGCCAGTACCCTCGGATCACAAATCCAATGCAGAGACTATCTTGACTATTGTTTTAACCCTTTGCTGGGCACAGCAAAATCATTTGTCACCTTCCTGCTGGGCAGAGAAAATGGAGGTGGATGGCTCGTGAGTGGGTGTATGTATTTAACATGCAATAACTCTACAATGGTCAGGTGGATTTTGATGAAATAAAAACAGCAAGATGCAGAAATGAATAAAGAAATTGCTAATACCCAATTTTGTCATTATTTTTATTTCTTTTAGAATTATAATGCATAAACACACAAAGTCATTGATTGGTTTGCGTGTGTTACAGTTAGCGTTGCAATAACTTAGAATGCGTGCATGGATTTGATTAAATAAAAACTAAAACATTAAGAAACAATTATAGAAAAGATATTTTCAACCTACTGTTGGTTTTATAGTTTTTTTGATAAATGGTGCACGAACACATCGAACATTTCCGACCGACCGCCATTTTTGTTTACCGATGATCGCGATCAGCTTAACGTTTAAGTTTGAGCCGCTGCCGTATCAAATCCCGAATAGCAACCAATAAAAAATTTATCAAGTTCTGAACCATTGCTGAACTTGAAATCCGCGATAATTTCCCCAAATCTAAGAGTAGAATTCAAAACGCGTATCGGCGCTGTTAGATTTGACGATCGATTTTCGTCTCGAACTTCGCCGTAGTCAAAGTCGTCTCTCTCACTTCAGACAAGTTCAGTCAACAAACTCAGAAGTGCACACACTACTAGGATCGATTACATCGATATTTGAGCCTAGATACACATCTCACAGCGTCATATTTTCGGCATGGAAGCTGTAAAAACGATCGTACATGTCGGGTTCGAAGATAGCATCCATCTTGGAAAAATTTGCGATTTTTTTCCTACAAAACTTGCAACAAACTCACTCCAATCGCCGCCATTTGTTAATAAACATGCGGAAGTCTCGCGGGCAGTCTCGTGGCTTCTATATTCACGAGATTTGAAGCGACATTAGCGGAATTTCGAATGTATGATCGCTCTAAAGTGACGGTCATGTCGCCGGGCGCTTTGGGCGTTTTGCCCAAGGACAGGGTCGGCGCTTTGGGCGTTGTGCCCAGCAAAGGGTTAACATGTAATCACATGGGGCAACTGCTTGTCACTGTGCTCCTATCCATCAATGTGTCTGTGATTAACAAACCAGAGACCACAATGATCTGAACTTTTGCTGGCTGCTGTGAAGAAGTAGTCATGAGCTGATCAAATCTTACAACACAGCAATAGGTCATCTTCATTTCATTTTTTACTGTCTTATTTCATCTAATATTGTTTTGTTTCATCAAAAAACAAGGTCTGATGCTATGGAACACACCTGATGGTGTTGCCAGTCTTCATCCTGACCCACTGTGGATGGGCATTCTGTTTGATCTTCTTCCCAATTTCATCTTCACCCGGAAGGTCTTGTGGGCACCCTGCACACAAATCCACAATGCATCATCAGTCTTCAAATTAATTCATAAATCATACATCAATGACTCAGGAAAAAGTATATTGAAGGCCTACGTTTTTTTTTTTAATCTGAGTATGCTGTTTTCTGTCTTTCTGCACACTTGGCAAAGATGCACGTCTTTCTCATTTGTGAACCACTACATTATTAGCGTCACTGGCCTACACTCAAATTGTACTGGATATGGTGTGTATGTTTCAAAATTGATTTTATTTTGAGGATAATGGAATATGCACTCGTGCTTTTTTTCTTTTTTAACATCCAGTCCCTGAATCAGTGAATGTATGCAGTTTTGTAAATTTTGTCGTCAGCTTTCATGGCACTCAATGGCCTACTCTTTCCAAAAGTGGAACAGGTTTTGCCATACGCAAACTGTTCTACATACCTTCGCACACGAAACCCTGGTTTATAAAATTATAGTCTGATCCAAAGGACTTTTAAGGGTAGTGGAGTCAGCACTGATGTTAACTCCCAGGGGGGAAGTATGCATACATTGCATGTGTGTGTGTTGATTTGATTTATTCTTTTATATCGAGGATAATGGAATAAGCACACTTGCTTTTTTTCATCCAGTCCCTGTGTATATGCAGTTTTGTAAATATCTGTTCCCACCGGCACACGATGGCCTACTCTTACGAAAAGCGGAACAGGATTTAACGTGTGCGCAAGGTGTTCTGCGTGCGTTCGCACACGGGGCCTCACTTTAAAGTCTCATCCGAAGGACTTTTGGGGAGAGTGGAGTCAGCACTGATGTTAACTCCAGGAGAAAAATCTCCTCGACCGGATTCAAACCCGGGTCGTCAAATTGCCAGCGCAATGTTCTGACCACTAGGCTATCCGTCCCCCTATGTGTCACTCTATCATGTGTGTGTGTGTTGTGTGTGAGAGAGAGAGAGAGAGAGAGAGAGAGAGAGAGAGAGAGAGAGAGAGAGAGAGAGAGAGAGAGAGAGAGAGAGAGAGAGAGAGAGGCACAGTGCCAGACATGACACAAGTGAAGATTTGTGTTTCATTTTAATTCAATTTCTTTTACATTGAAGATAATGAAAGCAGCACTGATGTGGTTTATTAATCCAGTCCCCGTGTGTATGCGGTTTCTGGTAATATTGTCCTATGTTCCCACAAGCATACAATGCCATGGCCTACTCATCCGAAAAGCAGAACAGGTTTTAATGTGAGCACAAGATGTTCTGCATGCATTAGCACACGGGAATCAATGTGCCTGTAAAACTAAAGTAACACATGCCTCATTCTTAAGCTGCAACCATGAATCATTTACCACTACCACACTCCACAGTACCAGCATGTTTCATTGTTTGTAATTGAATACCATTTTGAAATTGTGCTCTGCAGGCTCATTAGTGATTTGGCCTACAGAATTCTTGAACATTCAGTCTACAGATACTGATTGACTCATGAGTGATTCATTTTTAGAACATAATAAATTTTATTGACTGTAGTATGCACTATGGCTATGCAGGCTTTTAAAAGTTTAATTTTTTATTTATTTTGATTCTCTTTCCTTTTATTTTACAAGTATCCACATCGAGGTTTGTCTACTATAGTAAATAAGCAAGCCTACTTTAAAGCTGATGAAGTGCTCATGTTCCCCAAAGGCCTAATGACACTGACAATGGCAGTAGTCGGGTAGGCCAAGTGACAGCACAGAGCAAGTGCTACACTTGACAGTTTTCAAGTTTGGTATGTTCTAATCATGAATTTTGTTACCAACCATATCAGGCCTAGGCGTGTAACAGGAAAGCGGTTCTTCAAGTCTATCACACTGAAGGATTTAAAATGAACGCAATGAAAAATCATAAATTATTGATGGCAATAATGCCGGTGATACATCCAGTCGTTCATGGAATTTACGATTTATTCCTAGCATTTATTAATGCTTTGAAAAAGTAAAGATCCTTATTTCAAGTGTCCTTCTGGCTGCAACTGAACGGGTATTGAATAAAAACAACAACAAACACAAATTATCAATTATAAACTCACAAAGATTGTTAGGCTAACTGAAACTTCGAAGAAAATACGAAAAGCAGATCCAAGCAATACACGCTGTGTTTATCGATAAATATCAGCCATCGGGTTTGCAATCTGACCTTACTACAAACCTATACCTAAAGTTATACTGTTTACAAACTTAACACACCATTTTAGCCAAAATATATTAAGAAATAAACATATAAATTCAGGCAGTATTACATCCACACTCACCATGTTGACCGTATATTGATCGAAGCGGATGTGAGAAGAAAGAAAGCAAGTACGTCTGCGCGGAAGAAACGAAACCGGAACAAAAGTGCAAACACACAGTTTCACACAACTCCCAAATCTCTCTCTCTCTCCTCTCTCTCTCTGACAGAATGCTGTATGTATATATTTTTTGATAAAGCTATGAAGTGTGCTAATTCTTTTCCCTCAATAAAAACTTCAAAGTTTCAAAGTTTCTCTTGTTTTGTGAAAGAAAGGTCATCATTATCGTCATCGTCGACGATGAATCGTCATCATCATCGTCGTCGTCGTCGTCGTCGGCGGCGTCATCATCATATTTGAGTGACAGTTTAAAAAAATAGGCTGCACAGAGAGAGAGAGAGAGAGAGAGAGAGAGAGAGAGAGAGAGAAGAGAGAGAGAGAGAGAGAGAGAGAGAGAGAGCCCCCAACTGAAGGGGTGATGATGAAAGTACCACATAAACTTGTCATACACAGGTCTGTCGAATGAAACAATAAAGTGACATGTTTAGTGCTCATACAAGAAACCCACAATAGCAAGAGAGCTTTTTCTCTGGCAAAAAAAAAGAAATGTAGAAGAAAAACTACCCTGTTAGGGAAACAAAACACACATGCAGGCAGAAAAGTTTTCGTTATCAGTTAAGGGGAAGCAATCCATTTTAAGGGCAGCTCGGAAGTTTTGGCAGTTTATTTCCCTTGAACGTCCTCAATCTGAAATTATCAGTATTTTATAAAATATATATTTTGTTTTGGTTCTTTATTTCCTTTTCCCCTTTCTTCTTTTTCTTTCTTTCTTTCGGTTTGTCTTTCATTCTTCCATTGATGTTGCTGTGAATGCTGCGTGCGAGTGGGTTCTTCGGTTGTTTTTTTTTTGTTGTTTTTTTTTTGGGGGGGGGGGGGGGGGGGGGGGGGAGGGTGTTCGTTCCTCAACTAAGCTTAGAAGTGGTTTATCAATGGTGAAGTTTGTTTTGGTTGGTTGGTTGGTTGTTTTATTTGTTTTGTTTTGTTTTGTTTATTTATTTATTATTATTATTATTATTATTATTATTATTATTATTATTATTATTATTATTATTATTATTATTCATTATTACTATTATGATTATTATGATTATTATGATTATTATATATTATTATTAAATTTTATTATTATTATTATTATTATTATTATTATTATTAATTAATTTTAAATATTTTCTTTTTTTAAAATTTCGTTTAATTTTTATATTATTATTATTATTATTTTTTTTTTTATATGTAACCGCTTTTGCCTTTTTTCGTCTTGAGGAAATGTGTCTGTTTAACTAGAAATGATCGCCAGGGATTTTGCAACAGTATGTTGTAACATGGAAAGTATTTGTCTTCTTTATTTATTTTATTCTTTTACGTCTAGGATAATGGAATAAGCAATCGTGTGCTTTTTAAAAAAAAATTTTTTTACATCCAGTCCCCGTGTGTATGCAGTTTTGTAAATGTGTCATCTGTTACCACCAGCACACGATGGCCTACTCTTACGAAAAGCGGAACAGATTTAAAGTGTGTGCAAGATGCTCTGCGCGTGTTCACACACGGGGACTCGGTTTATAGTCTCATCCGAAGGACTTTTGGGAGAGAGTGGAGTCAGCATTGATGTTAACTCCATGGGAAAAAAACCCTCGACCGGGAATCGAACCCAGGTCGTCAAATTGCCAGCACAATGTTCTGACCACTACTAGGCTATCCTGTCCCTGTAAACTCTGTGTGTGTGTGTGTGTGTGTGTGTGTGTGTGTGTGTGTGTGTGTGTGTGTGCACGCGCATGCGTGCTCGCGCGCGTGTATGTGTGCGCAGGCAACTATAGATAAATGTGTCTCTACATAAAGACTGTAGGAAAGAAAATAGAGTTATGGAAGGAAACGCAGACATTTTGCCCAGAAAACTGAAAGATGGTGAAATCTATGGGAAAGCAAAGTGTTTTTTTAAAAAAAAGGTGAGATATGTTTTTATAATATATTTTGTTATATGCATTTTGCCTTTTTTCTTCAAATCCCATTAATAATTTCCCAATCTATTGAGCTTTTAAAGTATTCTTAAGGTAGGGACAGGTGATGGAAAATTAGGGAGTAGAGTGGGGGAAGTGCATGCAGTATGGAAAGATAGACATCGGTTATGAAGATGAACGGGCAGAACCAAAATTGCGAGGTTATAATTTATTATTATTTGAAAAACCGGTAAGTATTGCTATGGGAAATAATCAGGTAGGGTCTACAGAACCCTAGTTTCAGTTACGTCCCTTGAACTTATTATTAGCAGAGACTGTATAAGCTACGCTGGTATTATGTAAAGACATGCTCCATGTTAAATATTGCTAACAGAACGGTGTTTGTAGATTTCTTACCCTTTCCTTGTTATTGTTATTGTTATTGATGATGATAATAATAATGAAATAATGATGATGATAATAATAATAATAATGATGATAATAATAATAATAATAATAATAATAATAATAATAATAATAATAATAATAATAATAATAATATATAATGATAATAATAATAATAATAACAATAATAATAATAATACTGATATAATAATAATAATAATAATAATAATAATAATAATAATAATAATAATAATAATAATAATAATAATAATTAAAGCAAATTTTTATTACTTTTTTTTATATATACAAAGTTGTACTCTTATAGAAGGTTGTAAGAATGTAAAAAGGATGTAAAAGGAACAAGATGTCCGGCTCATTAATTGTTCCTAGTTCTCATTTCATCTTGTGCTTTAGTAGCCATTAATCTTTCTCTTTTGATTCGTGTAATCTTCATCAGTTTAGTTCTTTGTTTTGTTTTATACTCCACTTTATTTCTTTGAGAGTTTCTGATTTTCTGTTCTTTTGATTTTGTCATTCATTTTTAGGACGGATCTAATTTCTCCTGGAAAATCTTGAGGGCAAGATATTAAAAAAAAAAGAAGTCTGATACAAGTAATGCTTATTATCGATTCTCTGTCTCGAATAGCGCTCTGCCTGTCTTACTGTCTGCTGTCTGTCTGTCTGTCTGTCTGTCTGTCTGTCTGTCTGTCTGTCTGTCTTCTCTCTCTCTCTCTCTCTCTCTCTTCTCTCTCTCTCTCTCTCTCTCTCTCTCTCTCCCTCCCTCCCTCCCACCCCTCCCTTTCTTACATGTCTACGACTGCTATGATATTGCATTTTTGGCACATTTTGAAATACAATTTGTTTTTAGCCGACACTGTGTCATTGCGTTTTAGAAAAAAAAAACGAGTTAAACGTTTTTCTGCTGAATTTTGAGAAATAAGCAATTGTATTTCGCTTCATTTTGTTTTAGCATTCGAAGATGGCATAACCTTGTTGGTTCTCTGAATATAAGAAATGTTCGAGACTGGGTTTTTTTTTCACTGCTGT
Organism: Stramonita haemastoma; assembly: GCA_030674155.1. NCBI lineage: Eukaryota > Metazoa > Mollusca > Gastropoda > Neogastropoda > Muricidae > Stramonita > Stramonita haemastoma. Next base: position 48,695,389 of record CM060336.1, read on the forward strand.
CTACATCCGAAGAACAAGAAAATGGTCAACGCCATACAAGTCATCGTGCTCTCTCCAAGGCTCCAAACCTCTATTCCACAACTCTAGAGAAACACAATGAACGCCATACATCCACAAACCCCATACTTCTTTTCTTCTTCTTCTTCTTTATATCTTTTATATCGAGGATAATGGAATAAGCACTCAGGTGCTTTTTTACATCTAGTCACCGTGTGTATGTAGTTTTGTAAATGTCTTCTGTTCCCACCGGCACACAATGGCCTGCTCTTACGAAAAGCGGAACAGGATTTAACGTGTGCGCATGTTCTTTGTGTGTTCGCACACGGGGCCTCGGTTTATAGTCTCATCCGAAGGACTTTTGGGGAGAGTGGATTCAGCACTGATGTTAACTCCAGGGGAAAAATCCCCTCGAACGGGAATCGAACCCGGGCCGTCAAATTGCGAGCACAATGTTCTGACCACTAGGCTATCCCGTCCCCTGACAGATCTAGAACTCACAGCTAGCTGAATTATGGCCAGGTCTGTAGCGAAGAATTATGAAAAAAAGCACCCCTCACCCCCACCCCCTAAAAATGACACTCACTCTGTCTGTATCTTTCTTGTTCCCTCCATTCAATTCCGTTGTGCCCTGTTTCGCATTAAGCTCGTCTTCTGCTTTAGTTGTTAATCAATCTCTCTTAATTTCTGTTATTTTACGGCTAATTCTTCATTTTGTTGTCTTCTGTGTTTTTTTTAAAATTATATATTTTTTACAGTTTATTATTTTTTTAAATATAAATTTGTAATTTAAAGAAGCAATTATTTCTCTGGAAGGATCTGAGTTCAAAATTGAAGAGCAACAACAGCCTGACACAAGCAGTGTTTTTAATCGATTTTCCGTCTGAAATAGAGCTGTCTTTCTATGTTCGTCTGTCTGTCTTGTCTGTCTATCTGTCCTGTCTGTGTTCTGTCTGTCTGTCTGTCTATCTGTCCTGTCTGTCTGTCTGTCTGTCTGTCTGTCTATCTGTCTGTCTGTCTGTCTGTCTGTCTGTCTGTCTGTCTGTCTGTCTGTCTGTCTGTCTGTCTTCTCTCTCTCTCTCTCTCTCTCTCTCTCTCTCTCTCTCTCTCTCTCTCTCTCTCTCTCTCTCTCTCTCTCTCTCTTCTCTCTCTCTCTCTCTCTCTCCTTTATTTTTCTCTATAATTATCTTTGATTTTCTTTCGGTATGTGTATGTATTTTTTGAAAATTCTTTTATTTCGAGAATAATGGAATAAGCATTTATGTGCTTTTTATACATCTAGTCCCCGTGTGTATGCAGTTTTGTAAATTTTGTCATCCGTTCCCATGTGTATGTGTGTGTGTGTGGGGGGGGGGGGGGGGGGGGTCCGTGCTTGCGAACGTTCGTGCCTGCGTGTGCATGCGTACTGTATGTGTGCGTGTATGTGTGTGTGTGTGTGGGCATGTGTGTGCGAATGTGTGTGTCCGCGTGCATTAAAATATTACTGTACTAGTTGTTGTTGTGATTAAATTAAAGTCCCAGCGGAGATTTCCGATTTAGAGACTGATTACTGTGCTATTTCTCCCTATCTTTACAATGATTTCTCAGGTCAAATGACGAACAGACCTGCCATCCAGTGTCTCCTATTCCTTGATGAACACAAACAATCCTTCCTCCAGCAGATCAAGTATGCATGCAGGTGAATCGGTGGTCTAAGAGGTAGCGCTCCTTGCCTAGAAAGCGAAAAGTCCGGGTCGGAGTGTGCAGTGATTCGAATCCTGTTTGGGCCCCAAACTTTTCCCCCATCCATTAGAACATGAGTGGTGGTCTGGGTGCAAGTCTTTAGGATGAGACGATAAACCGAGGTCCCATGTGTTACATGTCATTATTTAGCCCACGTAAAAGAACCCAGGGCAACAAGGGGGTTGTCCCTGGCAAAATTCTGCAGAAAAAAGCCACTCTGATAGGGAAATAAATACAGTTGCAGACAGAAAAAAATAATGGGTAGGCGCTGCACTTGTGGTGATGCGCTGTCCCTGGGGAGAGCAGCCCGAATTTCACACAGAGAAATCTGCCGTGACATAAAGTGGTATAAAATAAAAATAAAAATAAAATGTTTAAAACACACTATCCTTGTCCGCATTGAGTGGGATAGCCTCGAAACTTACGACTACCCAGAGTGCACCCGAAGCTTGACCAGCGCATTGGATTAAGCAGCTGATAAAGCATACAGTAAAGTGGACACGTGTGTTGGGGACGGGATAGCTCTGGTCAGAGCACTCGCTGTCCCCCAGCCAATGTAAAGCAGCAGCGAGCGTGGTTACCAATTGGATGGGTAACCGTTTGCGTGCCTTGGCTTCAGTACAGTCCCCCCCAGTCCACCCAGCTGTAAATGGGTACCTGCCCTCTTTAGGGTCAGGGAAGGTAAAGCAGCGAGGGAGAGGAGATGGGCGCTGCCCTCAATATGCTGGCCTCTAGAGAAGCTGAGGTCTCTGACGCCTCGCTCCCCTACGACCACACAGGTCATGGGACACCTTTACCTTTATTTAAAGTGAACAGAGGCTGTATAGCATACATGCAACATTCCGCACATCGGAATTTCTCCTGGAGAAAGCTGAAAGCTGTTACGTTATAATTGCTAGTGTGGGGGTGGGATAGCCTAGTGGTCAGAGCGTTGAGTTTGAGATCTGACGGCCAGAGTTCGAGCACCACCGAGGCATTGTTCAAGGGGATTTCCCCCTGGAATTCAGTACATTTCCCCGTGATGGTGTTGGCAGTGTGTCAGTATAAATGGTATCCTCACCGCTTGGAAATGATATACTATAATTTCCCCCTTTTCTATTTTTCTCTTTCTATCTGTCTTGTTCCTTTTCTTCCTGTCACCACCTTCTTGTCTATTTTCTCCCTTCTTGGTCCATTCCCCTGCCTTCTTTTCCCCGGAAAGATTTAAAAGATGAAAAATCTCTCCTACACCGAAGTCGAATGCGCTGGGCCTGATTTGACAGACGCTTAACAGCAGCGCAACTCATTTTCGCTCATATGACAGACAACAATAGTTGTTGTCTGAGCGTACGACAAAGAAGACATCAGTGCTGACTCCACTGTCCCTAGAGTCCCTCAGACGAGACTATAAACCGTGTGCAAACGTACGCAGATCAACTTGTGCGTATGTTGAAACCTGTTCTGCCTTTTGAAAGAGTAGGTCATCGTGTGCCAGTAAGAACGGATAAGAAAAGTTAAAAAAAACAAAAATCGTATGAACACTGGTGTCATCTTTGGACAGTTATCATCTCCGCAGTCGAAATGCAGCTACTTTAATAGCAGGCAAAAAACGGTTGCACACACAAAGATCTCATCATTGGTTAAAACATCAAAGCCCTAGCCAAGAAAAGAACGAAAAATAACAAACCCAGAACGGAAATGCTACGAGTATTGATTTTATCGTTGCCTGATTTTATTTCAGTTTTGTTACAATACACGGTTTTAAATCTGTGGTTTATCTGCATCACTTCGACTTTTTGGGTCTTTTCTGTTAGATTCTATCTTATTTGTCCAATGCATTATTTAAAGGGCCCCATTTCTCCCGAAGGATCTGGAATTAAATACCGCAAAAACACACAGGAATCCATACAAAGAATGATTTCAATCGATTTTCTGTCTGCTCTGTTTGAGCTTACAGACGCTGTGTGTGTGTGTGTGTGTGTGTGTGTGTGTGTGTGTGTGTGTTGTGTGTTGTGTGTGTGTGTGTGTTGTTGTGTGTGTGTGTGTTGTGTGTGTGTGTGTGTCTGTGTGTGTGTGTGTGTCTGTGTCTGTGTGTGTGTGGTCGCTGGTGGTGCTGTGGTGGTGCGTGCGTGGGGTGTGTGTGTGTGTGTGCGTGCGTGCGTGCTGTGGTGCGTGCGTGATGTGTGCGTGTATGCGTGACGTATCGTAGTCGTGCGTGCGTGTGGCGTACGTCCGTGTGTGCGTGCGTGCGTGAGAGAGAGAGGAGAGAGAGAGAGAGAGAGAGAGAGAGAGAGAGAGAGAGAGAGAGAGAGAGAGAGAGAGAGAGAGAGAGAGAGAGAGAGAGAGAGAGAGAGAGAGAGAGAGAGAGAGAGGAGTGTGTGTGTGTGTGTGTGTGTGTGCGAGCGCGCGCGCCGATGCGTGCTGGTTCTTGTAGCTTTATTTCTTTGACACCTGCTTTCTTTGAATCTACTTTCCATTTCCCCATATTCCTCAACTTTTTTTATGCTGCTGTGAAGATTGTATCTTACACTTGAAACGTTTTAAATTATTCACGCAAACATGTCCATTTTTGCGGAGGTTTTGATTGTTTTCTGTTTAAGTTGAATAGCTTTGAAAATTTACTTTTGTTTTTTGAGATCATTTGAAGAGAGAGAGAGAGAGAGAGAGAGAGAGAGAGAGAGAGAGAGAGAGAGAGAGAGAGAGAGAGAGAGAGAGAGAGAGAGAGAGAGAGAGAGAGAGAGAGAAGTAAGAAATGCATCCCCCCCCCTCTAGTGCTATCATCACTATCACCACCCCCTGCACCTCCAACCCCAAAGGCTTTGACACAAACTCACCACAGGCATAGATAGAAGTGCATGGGGAAGCAAAAACTTAGGTCACCATCATATCAGAGCAGCCGGAACCACCGAATCAGAGACCTTTTTTTTTTTTTTTTTTAATGCATGGTAATCAATAGTGGTACATGGTGAGGATGACGTAATGCTGATGCTATAGAAATGCAGATGCTTTGAGACTACTTGCCAGGGTTGTACTCTACGTTTACTATCATAATATATCCCGGCGTCAAACGGGCCCGAGAGATACAGACGCCTGCAGGGTTGGTCAGGTAATGTGAGCAATACTCTCAAACTCACATTCATAAAGTGGATAAAGCTCGACTGTGTGGTCCCAGTCTTTCCAGTCAGCCCACAACACTCACTCTGGGGGGAGCCGGCCGGAGTCAGAAACAAATCCCTGACTCTTAAGGGATTCGAACCCGCAACCTTCCAGTCTGTAACACTCGGCGCTTATCATTGCGCCATGATGTGTGTGTCACTTTGAAAGGCTGTACTCTACACTTCCTGTTATGATGTATCCCCGTATCAACCGAGTCCAAGAAATACCGCCACGTGCAGTGTTGAAGTAATTTGTGCAACAATCTCAACATTGCATCTGTAAAGTACATGAAGATCAACTTTACGGTTCCAGTCTTTGCATTACATAGCAAATTCGATCTTGGTAGGAGCCAGCCAGAGTCTAAAAAACGCATTATGGTTTCTATGAGATTCAAACCTGCAACCTTGCAGTCTACAATCCAATACACTAGCCACGGTAGGCTACCACAGCGATAAAATCGATTGAAAGAATGTTTTTGAACTCATTTATATTCTTTGAAGCCGCAGCCTACTGTGCAAGCCATATCAGAGCTTTGCCATTAAGGAAGATTAACATCCGAATTAAAAACAGAGGCTGGACTCTGATAAAAATGGAAAGTGATGCCACAAGTTAAACAACTCCGCTATAACACTGACAGCCAGGATTGTAGCTGGAGACAAGACAGCCCCTCACGCCAAATCGAGAACTGCAAGCCAACAGTTTGTTTTCTAGTTTCACTCCGAATAAATGATACAGTTGTTTTATTTTTGATTAAATCGTTCCATTTTGCGTGGCTTAGCAGATTTCATTCTAACGGATTCAGTCTGTAGGTTTTCTGTTTGCGTGCCTTTATTTCTGTCTGTCTGTCTGTCTGTTTGCCTGTCTTGTTCTATCCTTTCTCTTTTCCGCTCTGTCCCTCGGTCCTGTCTTTTCTTCTATTTTCCTTTCTCTATCCTCCCCCCTCCCCCCTTCTGTCTATTCTTTTCATGAGTTTGTGTCTTTGTATCTGTCTGAGTATCTGATATACAGAAAGAAAGGAAGAGGAGAAGAAGGAAGAGAAGAAGAGAAGAAGGCAGAGGAGGTAGAGGAGAAGGAGGTAGAAGAAGTAGAGGAAGACGAGAAGGAAGAGGTAGAGGAGAAAAGAAAAAAGAGGAAGAAGAGAAGGAAGAGAAGGAGGAAGATGAGGGATAGGATTAGGAAGAAGAGGAAGAAGAGAAAACCAATGAGAAGAAAAACTTGAATATAAAAAATCTAGAAAACGCAGAAAACTTAGGAGAAAGGCAGGCAACTTTATCATTTCAAAGAAGAAGCCTGCACCCACTGACTGCCTAAGGTCCATGGTGGGGCAGTCAGTGGTGGACTGTCACAGCTCAGTGATGGAGGGGAAGACAAAACACCATCACGTCATTCCTGTGTCGGAGATGAAGGCAGAATGTCAGCTCTGTGTTGGACAGGACGGCAGAATATGATGACGTCAGCTCTGTGTTGGACAGGACGGCAGAATATGATGACATCAGCTCTGTGTTGGACAGGACGGCAGAATATGATGACGTCAGCTCTGTGTTGGACAGGACGGCAGAATATGATGACGTCAGCTCTGTGTTGGAGATGAAGGCAGAATATGATTATGTCAGCTCTGTGTTGGACAGGACGGCAGAATATGATGACGTCAGCTATGTGGTGGAGAGGAAGGCAGCATATGATGGCGTTAGCTCTGTGTTGGAGAGGATGCAGAATATGATGACGTCATTCCTGTATCGGAGAGGATGCCAAATATGGTGACGTCATTCCTGTGTAGGGATTCAACAACTCAACGGTCTTCATCGCCGCTGTCGTCAGTAGGAGCTTCACACAATGCCACCAGGGTTCACCATCTCTCTCTGTCTCTGCTGAGTTCTACCATCTCCTGTAGTCCTCCCAGACAACTGACCTCAGTGATGGTGGCAATGCAGGGATGTTGGGGGTCTGCCTCTTTTCCTTCTGCCCTCATCTTTACTTTGGAAAAGTGTCGTCATCAGATTTGTCTGTGTGTCTCTGTTGGCATGACCAACATGTCTCAAAGTTTCAAATAATATCTGGGCTCTGTAAAAGAGAACAGGGGCGGGATAGCTCAGTGGTCAGAACA
>CM060336.1:48707346-48717346 GCA_030674155.1 Stramonita haemastoma
GGGGGGAAGGAGTAGTGACAAAGCAAAGCCAAGAAGAGGGTCAATGTCAGTGTCACACGCCATTCCCACATCGTTCCCCATCACCTGCAGACGGCCACCTAATTTGTGGAGAGTGATAGAAAGTTAGTCACTCCTCTGAAAGGTTTCCGGTTCACGCACACATGTTTTAACAAACTGGAGAGACAGTGTGTACATGCCCATCTTCTCTGTATCTGTCTGTCTCTGTCTCTCTCCCTGTGTGTGTGTGTGTGTGTGTGTGTGTGTGTGTGTGTGTGTGTGTGTGTGTGTGTGTTGTGTGTGTGTGTGTGTGTGTGTGTGTGACGTGGTGCGCGCGCACGCGTGTGTGTTTGTGTCTGTGTTGTTGTTTTATATCGACGATAATGGAATAAACACTCATGTTCTCTTTTTTACATCCATTCCCCATGTGTATGCAGTTTTTGTAAATCGTGTCATGTTCTCACCGGCACACGATGGCCTACTCTTACGAAAAGCGGAACAGGATTTAACGTGTGCACAAGATGTTCTGTGTGCGTTCGCACACAGGGCCTCGGTTTATAATCTCACCCGAAAGACTTTTGGGGATAGTGGAGTCAGCACTGATGTTAACTCCAGAGGAAAAATCCCCTCGACCGGGAATCGAACCCCGGTCGTCAAATTGCGAGCGCAATATTCTGATAGATAGATAGATAGATAGATAGATAGATAGATAGATAGATAGATAGATAGACAGATAAATAGATAGATAGATAGATAGATAGATAGATAGATAGATAGATAGATAGATAGACAGACAGACAGACAGATAGATAGATAGATAGATAGATAGATAGATAGATAGATAGATAGATAGACAGAGAGATAGAGAGATAGATAGATGGATAGATAGAGAGATAGATATGTGTGTGTATGTATGTGTTTATTTGTTTATTTTATTTATTTATTTATTCTTTTATATCGAGGATAAGGGTGGTGGTACTTTTTTTAAACCCATGTGGGGAAAGTTAGAATGTTTCTTTCACGCGCGCGCGCGCGCGCGCGTGTGTGTGTGTGTGTGTGTGTGTGTGTGTGTGTGTGTGTGTGTGTGTGTGTGTGTGTGTGTGTGTGTGTGTGTGTGCGCACGCGTGCGTGCGTGCGTGCGTGTGTGTGTGCATGCATATGTCCCATGTGTGTGTATGCATAATACTGTCATTATTATTGTGTGCGCTGTTTGGTTTTCGGTGCGTACACTCTAGCCGGTTTCCTTGCCAGAAACTAGCTCTCTCAGCTCTTCAGGGCTGCAGTGTCGCCACAAGTCCGGCGCCACACACATCGAGGATGGTAGGGGAGGGTGTATGCCTACAGTGCCATATTGTCTTTGTGCATTGGGTCTGTAACCGTGCAAAAGTTGCGGCAGGACGGGCCTGAAAAGGTCTCTTTGGGTCCCGTCTTTGCCCGAAACGGCACCTTTGTGGCAGAGGGATGGGTATGCGTGCACGCAATTGCGCGCGCGCACATGTTTGTCAGTGTGTTTGAATGTGTGCGTGCATGTGGCGGGGACCCTGCATTTTGCTGTGGTGCATCATATTGCTGTATATTGTCATTATTATTGTGCGCACTGCTTGGTTTTCGGTAAGTATACTCTAGCCTATTTTCTTGCGAGAATTTATCTTTCTCACCTCTTGAGGGCTGATGTGTCGCCACAAGTCCGGCGCCATACACATTGCAAATGGTAGGGGGGTGTATACATACAGTGCCATATTTTACTGGTGCCTTGAGGTCTGTAACCGTGCAAAAGGTGCGGCAGGACGGGGCTGAAAAGGACTTTTTGGGTCCCGTCTTTGCCCAGAACGGAACCTTTTTGGCAGTGGGGTAGGTAGGCGTTCGTGCACGCACGCGCGCACTGGTGTTTGTCAGTGTGTTTGTTTGTGTGCGCGCATGTGGCGGGGACTCTGCATTTTGCTGTGGTGCATCATATTTCTGTATATTGTCATTATTATTGTGCGCACTGCTTGGTTTTCGATGCGTACAGTCTAGGCGATTTCCTTGCCAGAAACTAGCTTTTTCAGCTCTTGAGCGCTGCGGTGTCGCCACAAGTCCGGCGCCACACACATCGAAGATTATAGAGGAGGGTGTATGCATACAGTGCCATATTGTCCTGGTGCCTTGGGGTCTGTAACCGTGCAAAAGTTGAGGCAGGACGGGCCTGAAAAGGGCTCTTTGGGTCCCGTATTTGCTCTAAACGGCACCTTTTTGGAAGGGGAGGGGGGAGCGGGGGTGGTACGCGTGCGTGCACGCGCACGCGCGCGGGTATTTGTCAGTGTGTTTGAATGTGTGCGCGCATGTTGCAGGGACCCTTCACTTTGCTGTGGTGCATCATATTGTTGTATATTGTCATTATTATTGTGCGCACTGCTTGGTTTTCGGTGCATATACTCAAGCTGATTTCCTTGCCAGAAACTAGCTTTCTCAGCTCATCAGGGCTGAGGAGTCGCCACAAGTCCGGCGACAGACACATCGCAGATGGTAGGGAGGGGGAGGGATGTAAGCATACAGTTCCATATTGTCCTTGTTCCTTGGGGTCTGTAACCGTGCAAAAGTTGCGGCAGGACGGGGCTGAAAAGGATTCTTCGGCTCCCGTCTTTGCCCCATAAGGCATCTTTTTGACAGAGGGGTGGGTATGCATTCACGCACGCTCACGCGCGCTGGTGTTTGTCAGTGTGTTTGTTTGTGTGCGCACATGTGGCGGGGACCCTGCACTTTGCTGTGGTGTATCATATTGCTGTATATTGTCATTATTATTGTGCGCACTGCTTGGTTTTCTGTGCGTACACTCTAGCCGATTTCCATGCCAGAAACTAGCTTTCTCAGCTCTTGAGGGCTGCAGTGTCGCCACAAGTCCGGCGCCACACACATTGAAGATGGTAGGTGAGGATGTATGAATACAGTGCCATATTGTACTGGTGCCTCGGGGTCTGTACCCGTGCAAAAGGTGCGGCAGAACGGGCCTAAAAAAGGGCTTTTTGGGTCCCGTCTTTGCCCTAAACTGTACCTTTTTAACAGAGGGGTGGGTATGCGTGCGCGCAGGAATGCGCACGCTGGTGTTTGTCAGTGTGTTTGTTTGTGTGCGCGCATGTGGCAGGGACCCTGCACTTTGCTTCGATTAGTCATATTGCTGTATATTGTCATTATTATTGTGCGCACTTCTTGGTTTTCGGTGCGTACACTCTAGCCGATTTCCTTGCCAGAACCTACCTTTCTCAGCTCTTGAGGGCTGCGGTGTAGCCACAAGTCCGGCGCAACCTATATCGAAGATGGTAGGGGGGCGGGGTATGTATGCATATAGTGCCATATTGTCCTGTTGCCTTGGGGTCTGTAACTGTGCAAAAGTTGTGGGAGGACGGCCTTAAAAAGGGCTTTTTTGGTCCCGTCTTTGCCCCAAACGGCACCTTTTTGGCAGAGGGGTGGGTATGCGTGCGCGCATGCGCGCGCGCGCTGGTGTCTGTCAGTGTTTTTGTATGTGTGCGTGTATGAGGGGGGGACCCTGCACTTTGCTGTGGTGTATCATATTGCTGTATATTGTCATTATTATTGTGCGCACTGCTTGGTTTTCGGTGCGTACACTCTACCCGATTTACTAGACAGAACAAGCTTTCTCAGCTCTTGAGGGCTGCGGTGTCGCCACAAGTCCGGCGCCACACACATTAAAGATGGTAGGGTAGGGTGTATGCATACAGTGCCATATTGGACTGGTGCCTTGGGGTCTGTAACCGTGCAAAAGTTGCGGCAGGACGGGCCTGAAAAGGGGTCTTTGGGTCCCGTCTTTGCCCGAAACGGCACCTTTTTGGCATAGGGGTGGGTATGCGTGCGTGCACGCGCGTGCGCGCTGGTGTTTGTCAGTGTGTTTGTTTGTGTGTTTGCATGTGGCGGGGACCCAGGACTTTGCTGTGCTGCATCATATTGCTGTATAATTATGTACTGTGTTAGTGTGCGTGTGTGCGTGCGTGCGTGCGCGCTCGCGCGCGCACGTGTGTGTGTGTGTTTTGTGTGTGTTGTGTGTGTGTGTGTGTGTGTTTGTGTGTGTGTGTGTATGTGTGTGTGTGTGCAAGTGTCAAAGAGAGAAAGAGTGTGTGTGTATGTGTGTGAGTGCGCACGCGCGCTCGCGTGTGTGTGCATGTGTTTGTTCGTGTGTGCACGTATCCGTGTGCGTGCTAGCGTGTCTGATCTTTTTCTAAGTGGGATATAGGTTTACCAAAAGGGATCCGTCTTTAAATTAGGCAATCTCTCTTTCCGTCCGCCTTCCTCTCTCTATATCTGTCTCTCTTTGTCTGTCTGTCTGTCTGTCTGTCTGTTTGTCTGTCTGTCTGTCTGTCTGTCTGTCTGTCTGTCTTTCTGTCTGTCTGTCTGTCTGTCTGTCTGTCTGTCTCTTTGTCTGTCTTTCACTCTCTCTCTCACTCTTTCTCTGTCTCCGTTTTTTCTCTGTTTGTTTGTTTGTTTGTTTCTTTTTTTCTTTCCTTTTTTGTCTTTTTTCTTTCTTTCTTTCTTTCTTTCTTTCTTTCTTTCTTTCTTTCTTTCTTTCTTTCTTTCTTTCTTTCTTTCTTTCTTTCTTTATCCTCATATTATATTCCTGTCTCTCTGTCTCTGCCTCTGTCTGTCTCTGTCTGTGTGTCTATCTGTCTGTCTCTATTTCTCTGCGTCTGTCTCCGTCTGTCTGTCTGTTTCTCTCCTCCCCCTCTCTCTCCTCTCTCTCTGTCTTTCTCTCAGTCTTTCTATGTCTCTGTCTGTCTCTGCCTGTCTGTCTGTCTGTCTCTGTCTGTCTCTCTCTGCCTCTCTGCCTCTCTGTCTCTCTGTCTCTATCTGTCTGTCTGTCTGTCTGTCTGTCTGTCTGTCTGTCTGTCTGTCTGTCTGTCTGTCTGTCTGTCTGTCTGTCTGTCTGTCTCTCTGTCTCTCTGTCTCTCTCTCTCTCTCCCCCTCCCTCCTTCTCTCTCCCCTCTCCCTCTCTCTCCCCCTCCCCTCTCTCCCCCCCTCCTCTCTCCCTCCTCTCCCTACCACCCCCTCTCTCTCTCTCCACTTTCCTATCTCTGCGGTGTGTCTTGCCATTCTCTTTGCCCTCAGTTAATGACGTGAGAAACGAAAGCGAATTTTAAAGAGCTTCTTGACACGAACAAATCAGAAACGGAAAGAACAAAGTCCATCAGATAATGGCGACAGGGAAGGAAGCAAAAAGGCGGGAAGGTGGGAGGGGAGTGAGAGGGGAGGGGGGGGAGGGGTGGAGATGGAAGGAGAGGAAGGGGGTTGGGGGAAGGAAGGGTGTAGGGCAGGAAAGGGGTGGTGGTGGTTTGGTTACGTAGTCGTTCTGACAGATTGCTTGTCTGTGTGTTCAAAATAAGTAACCAGTAATAGTAGGGGTGGGGGTGGAAAAAAGATTGAGGAGTGAAGGTTTTGGGGGTGACAGGAGGAATTTTGGTTCCGTGGGTTTTCTTTAGAGAGATTGCTAGCTGGTCTGTGTGTTTAGAAAAGAAGAAATAATGACGAGAAAATCTTCCCTTGAAGGGATGCTTGGGGTTGGGGTGAGGGGTGGGGGGAGCCTGTCAGTATAAATAGCATCCCCACCTTCTTAAAGTTCTGTGCTAAAAATTCCGTCTTTTCTATCCCTCTCTTTGTTTCTTCCTTGTTCTTTTTTTCTTCCTGTCACTTTTTTCTGGTCTATTTTCTGCCTTTTGGGTTCATTCTCTAGTCTTTTTTTCTCCAGAAATATTTACGATATAACAATTCCCTACCATGCTAAAGTTAAATGCGCAGGGCCTGACTTGTCAGGCGCCTAACGGCAGCGCAACGCATTTTTGCTCACATGACAGACAACAATAACTGCTGTTGGAACGTACGAGGACGAAGAAGAAGTAAAGAAGAAGAAAAAAAAAAAAACTTCTGAGAGACATCAGACAGAAAGTAAATTAGCAGCGAACTTTCAACGCGATTTTTTTTTTTTACTGCTCTTGTGGCGCTATCTCACTGAGGATTTTGATGGAATGGAAACACGCAGACAGCAGTGCTGGAATGAAGACGTTAAGTCAATGAATGATTGTCTTACGGTGAGGAAAAAAAAAGCAGCAGCAGTGACAGCAGTGGCAACAGCAACAATCGCAACAATAACAACATCAGCATAAGAAGCAACAACAGTAAAAATTATCATCAGTAGCGACAACAGCAACAATAACAACATCAGCATAAGAAGCAACAACAGTAAAAATTATCATCAGTAGCAACAACAGCAACAATAACAACACCAGCATAGGAAACAGCAACAGTAAAACTTATCGTTTATAGCAACAACAGCAACAATAATAACATTCCGCGACAGCAACAGAATCAGCAACAACAAGAAAGGCAGCAACAATTGTAACAACAACAGCTATCCTTGAAATAAAAAAACTAACATTGAAATCATCAGCAACAACAACCAAAGCAGCAACAGCAAGCAGCAACTAATACAACAACAACAACAACAACAACAACAACAACAACATTATCGTTTATTCCGGACTCCAGGCTCAGAGACAAAGCCGCATAAAGTTCAGTCTGAAACAGTCGCCCTTCAGTGGCTAAACAACAAAAACAACAGCAACAACAACAACAACAACAACAACAACAACAACATAATTATCGTTTATTCCGGACTCCAGGCTCAGAGACAAAGCCGCATAAAGTTCAGTCTGAAACAGTCGCCCTCCAGTGGCTAAACAACAAAAACAACATAAACAACATAAACAACAACAACAGCAACAGCAACAACAACAACAAGTTCCAGGATTTTATAAGCAGTGAAGAAGTGGTATGATTCTAGTATGACAAAAAAATCTAGTATCTTGTGTGTGTGTGTGTGTGTGCGTGCGTGCGTGCGTGGTGTGTGTGTGTGTGTGTGTGTGTGTGTGTGTGTGTGTGTGTGTGTGTGTGTGTGTGTGTGCGCGCGCGCGCGCGTGTAGCTGTAAGAGGGGGGGAGGGCAGGTGTTATTGTAATTAAAAATCAAACTTAGATATAATGAATAAGCACTCTTGAGCCACTTTAATTAAATCCAGTACCCATGTGCATACAGTTTTTGTAAATGTTGTCATCTGTTCCCACCGGCGCATTGGCTTACTCTTTATTTATTATTTTACATAGGGGATAATGGAATAAACACTCATTTGCTTTTTTACACCCAGTCCCCGGGCATTAATTTTTTGTAAATCTTGTCATCGGTTCCCACAGGCACACAATGGCTTACTCTTACGAAAAGCAGAACAGAATTAAAGGTGTGCACAAGATTTTCTGCTTGCGTTCGCTCACGGGGCCTCGGTTTATAGTCTCATCCGAAGGACTTTTGGGGGGGAGTTGAGTCAGCACTGATGTTAACTCCAGGGGAAAACTCCGCTCGAACAAGAAAATCGAACCCGGGTCGTCAAACTGCCAGCGCAATATACTTACCACTAGGCTATCAGGTCACCCTCATATGTGTGTGTGTGTGTGTGTGTGTGTGTGTGTGTGTGTGCGCGCGCGCGCGCACGCGCGCGTGCGTGCGTGAGCGTGCGTACGTGCGTGCTTGCGTGCGTGCGTGCGTGCGTGTGTGTGCAATCGTGTGTACGTTTGTCTTTATCTATTCTTTTATATCGAGGCTAATAGAATAAGTGTGTGTGTATGTTAGAGTGCGTGCATGCGTGCGTGTGTGCGTGTGCACGTGCGTGTATGTATGTTCCCGCGCGTGTGTAATCTACCTGCTTATCTTCCCTTCTACCTGACTGTCTGTGTTTCTAATCGCCTTTGCTTGTATCTGTCTCTGTCTCTCTGGTCTTTCTCAGGTCTTGGCAACTTTCCTGTTTGTTAGTCTGTCCGTCTGTCTGGGTTTTTTTTCTGCCCATTCATCTAGTTCTCGTCTCTGACTGTCTGTCTACGTCATGTTCAACTTTTGGTATTTCCCTCAGAAGTGAATTTTTGTCAAATTTGGATGTGATTTATGTCGTTGCGGTTGTATATGGCTGTGAGTTTTTGAAATATTGGGGGGCTATCACAATATTGTATTGCCACTACTCTCTGCTTTCTTGTCTGTCTTACTGTTTGTCTGTCTGACAGTCAGTATGCCTACCCGCGTCTCTGTCTGTCTGTCTGTTTGTCTGTCTCTATATCTGTCTGTGTCTCTCTATGTGTCTCTGGCGATCTGTGTGTGTGTGTGTGTGTGTGTGTGTGTGTGTGTGTGTGTGTGTGTGTGTGTGTGTGTGTGTGTGTGTTGTTGTTGTCTGTCTGTCTTGTCTGTCTGTCTGTCTGTTGTTGTGTGTGTGTGTGTGTTGTGTGTTGTCTGTCTGTCAGTCTGTCTCTGTCTCTCTGTCTCGACTCATTAATATAAGAAAAGGAGAGTTTTGTCAATGTTCCTATCTGTTAATTTGGTGTTTGTACGCGCACGCGCGCGCGTGTGTGCGTGCCTGTGTGTGTGCGAGCGCCCGTGCGCGCGCTTGTGTGTATGTGTATGTGTTTGTTTGTGTGTGTATGTGTATATGTGTGTGTATGTATGTATGTGTGTGTGTGTGTGCGTGCGTGCGTGCGTGTGTGTGTGTATTTGTGTGTCTGAGTCTTGCAAAACTTTGAACGTTACAGTTTTCTTGAAAAAACATTATTTTAACCAGAGCCGAATTTGACAGGATAACAAATGAATATTGCCCGTCCATACGATACCATTAGAGTAGTTTTTGAATACAGAATGGCCAAAGAGAGTAAGCAATAGCCATAAGATAAATGACAAACTTTCTAAAACAACAGACAAGAAATTGGCTACAGTGGAATGTATTTTGATACGCACATTGATAGAATACCTTTCAAAAAGAGTCCATCATATATAAGTCTTGAAACTGATTTTTATAATTATTCAAGGTTCTGAAATCGGACGAAATGTGTACGCCTAAGTCGGAAGCGTCAGGCCTGACTTGTCAGGCGCTTAACGGCAGTGACGCGCATTTTCGCTCATATGACAGACAGCAACGGTTACTGTCTGAGCATTCGACGATGAAAAATAAAGGAGTGCGAAATGTATGCCCCCTCCCTCCCCCCTACCCCCAATGTTATAGATTTCTTGTTAAAAGATGAAGTCAAGAACTAAGAGCCTCTCAAAGGGAACATTTTCATTTCTGTGTGTGGAAATATATACGCACAAAATCGTATGTTTTTAAAGGGAGGCAAATTTTTCCAAAACGTATACTCAAGAGACATGAAGACCTGTAGTAATTGAACTAGGAATTGTGTAATTTGACTCATGTTCGTATTATTAAAAAAATCATTTATATTAACTAAGCAACCGACTGACCAACCAACCAACCAACCAGCCAACCAACCAACCAACCAACCAACCAACCAACCAACTAACCAACCAACCAACCAACCAACTAACCAACCAACCAACCAACCAACCAACCAACCAACCAACCAACCAACCAACCAACCAACCAACCAACCAAATTACTAACTAGGTAGCTATCTAACAAGCTTTCTTGGCAACTAGCTGACTGACTAACTTGATGACTAAGAAACAACAGACAATAATACTGCCTCAGTTACTAAAAATAGAAAACAATACTTAGAAATGACAGAAAATAAACTAAACAAACGAACAGAAAAATACACAAAATATGTAACTTTTAAAGATCATCTACAAACGTCATAAACGGCAGAAGACGACCTTGGAAGCAGGGGGGGGGGGAAGGGGAGGGAAAGGTAGTAGTTAAGAATTGCGGAAGGAGGAAAGGGAGAGAAGAAGGCCGGCCAAGGAGCGGAAAAAAGAAACGTGGTGTCAGTTTGACAGCTCATTTGCACATCGTTTCACTCCCTTTATCCTCGGGTAAATCGGTAACAGAACCAGAAAATGATTCACACTGTACCGCCTGTCAGCAGGCTGGCTCTGCCTTCCCTGCTGCACACAAGACTAAAAGGTGTCCTTCTCCTACTTCTTCTTCATCGAACGCTCAGACAGCAACTATTGTTGTCCGTCATAGGAGCGAAATT
>CM060336.1:48724846-48762346 GCA_030674155.1 Stramonita haemastoma
TTTTTTCTTTTTCTTGGAAAAAAACTATTGTTTGTTTATTGTTTGTTTGAGAGGTTTGCTGCTGTTTATTGTGTTTTTTGCCACAGAGGTGGTTGTAAAAATCGTCATTTGCTTATGCTATAGCCATCTTTCAACAATATTCATTTGAGTCAGTTCAATTCAATTCATCTCATCTCGTCTCATCTCCTCTCTCTCTCTCTCTCTCTCTCTCTCTCTCTCTCTCTCTCTCTCTCTCTCTCTCTCTCTCTCTCTCTCTCTCTCTCTCTCTCTCTCTCTCTCTCTCTCTCTCTCTCTTTGTTTATTCATTGTTTAGTATCTTTTCAACTTGATGTGTCCCTGAAAAGGGCGGGGACTGGATGTAAAAAAGCACACGAGTGCTTATCTATTATCCTCGAATAAAATACTTTGGCCTTGCCTTGCCTTGCCTTGCCTTGCCTTGCCTTGCCTTGCCTTCTCTCTCTCTCTCTCTCTCTCTTCTCTCTCTCTCTCTCTCTCTCTCTCTCTCTCTCTCTCTCTCTCTCTCTCTTCTCTCTCTCTCTCTCTCTCTCTCTCTCTCTCTGAGCATATCCCACTATATGGGAGAAAATGTACATGCCTATGGATATGTGTCCAGGACGATGTGGTGTGTGTTGTGTGTGTGTGTGTGTGTGTGTTGTGTGTGTGTGTGTGTGTGTGTGTGTGTGTGTGTGTATGTGTGGTGTTTTGTGTGTGTGTTGTGTGAGGGGGTGGTGGTGGTGATTGTTTGTTTGAGCATGCATGATTGTAAGTGGGGGCGGAGGTGTTTTGTCTTGATTTTTTGGGAAAAATTGTTTGTTTATGGAGGTGGGTGTTAGGAGGGGATTTTTTTTTCATGTTTGTTGGTCTTGTTTATTCATTTAATTGGTTAACTTATGTTGTCTCTCAATGATTTCCTGATTTAGCAATAATTGAATGAAAAGATGACTGATGGATTACCTTTTTTATATATTATATTCATTCTTCTGTTAATGTATTGATATATTCTTTTTCTCTTTTTTCATATTTTCGCCCAAGAGGACCTGGTGTAAAGAAGCCTCTGGCTTATCCATTTACCCTCATTAAAATTTCGAGTTTCGAGTTTCGAGTTTCGAGAATTTCGAGTTTCTCTCTCCCTCTCTCTCAAATGATGAGTATATGCACAGTTTCTTCAAATGTATTATTTTATATTCCACGAACAAAAAGGAAGACAATGTTGTCTCAAGCAGTATAGTGAATAACTAAAGTTTTGATATGTATCTAATAATAATGCAGGATGCCCACAATGTTCCTCAGACAACATCTTCTGTGTGTGTTTGGGTTATGCTGGATGTGAGGGTCATGATCATGGATTCTGTGGTTTTCTCCGTTGGTCAGTGGTCATTCATCACTTGTTTTGCCAATGATATGGATGAACCCAGCGCTACATTCTAATCCCTAGAAATATATGATGGCCCATGGCCAATGTACATTTAATCATTTTCAGGGTTTAGAGTTCAGAGATGATGTCTGTCTCTCTGTCTCTGTCTCTGTCTGTCTGCCTGTCTGTCTCTCTTTCTCTCTCCCCCCTCTCTCTCTCCCTCCCCCCCCCTCTCTCTCTCTCTCTCTTTCTCTGTCTCTCTGTCTCTCTCTCTCTCTCTCTTTATCTCGTTCTCTCTGTCTGTCTGTCTCATTCATTCATTCATTCATTCATTCATTCATTCATTCATTCATTCATTCATTCATTCATTCATTCATTCATTCTCTCTGTCTGTCTGTCTGTCTGTCTGTCCTGTCAGTATGTCTGCCTGTCTGTCTGTCTGTTTCTGTCTCTCTCTGTCTGTCTCTCTATGTGTCACTTTCTCTCCCTCTCTCCCACAAAACCATGTTATGTGTATGTGTGTGATTGGGTGGGTATGATGAATTATTCATTTTGCACATGAGGATCTGTAATTACCCTCTTCTGATGGGGCTGTGGCCTTGTGGAATACATTTTCCTTATCGTTTTCATTATCTCTCTCACTTCAGATGAGAATATAAACCAAGGTCCCTTGCGCAAACGCACACAGAGCATCGTGATTACACATTACAACTGTTTCGCTTTTCAGAAGAATATGCCATTGTGCTGGTGGGAATAGATGACAATTTTACAAAACTGCATGCACATAGGGATTCGATGAGGCAAAAGAACATAAATGATTATTCCATTATCCCCAAATAAAGGATTTAAAATCTCCGCCCCCTCTCTCTCACTCTCAGTTAATCCATTCTGCCCAAAAGTCTTTTGGATGAACTCTAACCGAGCCTGTGCAACCACTAGACATTTGCGCACAATTATTCTGTCGCTTTCGTAAGTAGGCATCGTGTGCCTTGGACAGATGACATTTACAAATGCATACGCACGGATGATAAAAAGCACAAGTGCTATTCATATCTCATATAAGATAATCAATCATCTCTCTATGTTGTCTGCCTGTCTGCCATCCATCCACAATCACCAAATCCACCACCTCTCTTCTCTCTACTCTCCTCTCTACTCTCTCTACTCTTCCTACCTCTCTCCTCCTCTCTCTCTCTCTCATCCTCTCTCTCTCTCTCTTCATACCTCTCCTCCTCTCTCTCTCTCTCCTCTCTCTCTCTCTGTCTTCTAGTCTATCTATCTGATCTATCATCTAGTCTTCTATCTATCTATCTGATCTATCTATCTATCTATCTATCTATCAAATCTATCTATCTACTTGGTCTGTCTCTTTACAAAGAAGAAGAATTGCGAAGAAGAAGAAGAGAAAATTGAAAGAATTGCGAAGAAGAAAATTGGAAGAAGAAAATTGCAAGAAGAAAAAATTGCAAGAGAAAGAAGCAAGAAGGAATTGCAAAGAAGAAGGAAGAATTGCGAAGAAGAGGAATTGCAAAGAAAGAGAAAGAGAAAAAAAGAAATTGAAGAAAGAATTGCGAAAAAGAAAATTGCGAGAAGAAGAATTTGCGAAATGAAAGAGATTGCGAAGAAGAAGATTGCGAAGAGAATTGCGAAAAAAGAATGCGAAGAAGATAAGAATTGCAAAGAAGAAGAAAGAAGAATTGCAAGAAGAAGAATTCGCGAAGAATGCAAAGATGCAAGAATTGCAAAGAAGAAGAGAAGAAGAGAAGAAGAAGGAAAGGAGAAAAGAAGAAGAATACAGAAGAAGAATAAGAAAATGCGAAGAAGAAGAAGATTGCAAAGAAGAAAATTCGCAAGAAGAAATGCAAAAGAATTGCAAGAAGAATTGCAATGAAGAAGAAGAAGGAACAACAACAACAACAACAACAACAACAAAACAAGAGGAAGAAGAACACGAACACGAACAACAACAACCTTAACACAACAACAGAAAAAAAAAAACGTAGCAGAAAATGTGTACAAGGCTTGAAGCACTTCAAAGACCTAGAGGAGGTGTATAATTTCACATCTTTGCCACCCGTGACTGCATGATACGGGAATCACCGACATCACACGGGACGGACAGGGAAGAAGCCAGGACATTTTCAAGCCATATGTTGAGAGGCAGGGAGTAAAGAAAAAAAATGAATGGGAAAATAAGATCTCCCTGAATTTGGGAAAATAAAGATCTCCTAATTTGGGAAAATAATGATCTCACTGAATTTGGAAAAAAATAATAATCTCAGTGGACTTTCCGCCATCGTTATAATACATATGCCACATTCTTGCCATCCTGAACTTTTTAATATGAATTAAGCCCACACGAAAATGAATCTGTTTTTTTTTTACTGCTGCAAATAATTATTTCCTGTTCTGTCTCTTTGTCTGTCTGTTTGTTCCGTTTATCTCTGTTTCTGTGTGTATGCTTCTGTCTATGTCTCTCTGTACCTCCATCTGTTTGTTTCCTCTCTTCTTCTCTCTGTCTTCTCTGTTTTTTACTTTCTTCTTTCATCTAACCGTTCTGTGTTTTGTCACTCTGTTTGCATTCGTCTGTTTGTGTGTGAGTCGCTCTTTTGCATTTTTTCTTGATTTATGTTTGTTTCTACCTTTCGGACATTTGTCTATTATGTCTCTCTGTTTCTCTCTGTCTGTTTGGTCTGATTGTCTACATGTCTGTATGTTTGTCTGTCTCTCTCTCTATCTCTCAATCTGTGTCTGTCTGTCTCTCTCCCTTTATCTCTCTGTATTATGTTATCCCTGATAAGGGCGTGGACTACATATAAAAACACACATGAGTGCTTATTCATTATCCTCGAAATAAAAGAAACTGATTTGATTTGATAAATATATCTCTCTCTCTTCTCTCCCTTTCTCTCTCTTTCTTTCCCCACCCACTCTCTCTCTCTCTCTCTCTTCTCTCTCTCTCTCTCTCTCTCTCTCTCTCTCTCTCTCTCCTCTCTCTCTTCTCTCTCTCTCTCTCTCTCTCTCTCTCTCTCTCTCTCTCTCTCTCTCTCTCTCTCTCTCTCTCTCTCTCTCTCTCTCTCTCTCTCTCTCTCTCTCTCTCTCTCTCTCTCTCTCTCTCTCTCTCTCTCTCTCTCTCATGTTTTCTAATATTTTTTGTTTCGAAGTATTTCACACAGAGAGCGAGAGAGCGAAAGAGCAAGAGCGAGAGAGCGAGAGAGAGCGAGAGAGAGAGAGCGAGCGAGAGAGCGAGCAAGAGAAAGAGAAAGAGAAAGAGAGAGAGAGAGAGAGAGAGAGAGAGAGAGAGAGAGAGAGAGAGAGAGAGAGAGAGAGAGAGAGAGAGAGGAGAGAGAGAGAGAGAGAGAGAGTCGAAAGCCCATGACGGACAAGTGTAATGGTGTGTGTGAGTGTTGTGCCGGCTGTCAGAGGAGTGGAGTCTTTCTTTTATACTATTTTTTTTGTGGAAACTGCTTTCTGCAAAATAAAACATTCTAGTTATACCTGATGTTCCCTTCCTCTCTGTCTGTCTGTTTGTCTTCCTGTCTGTCTGTCTGTCTGTCTGTCTGTCTGTTTCTGTTCTGTCTATCTGTCTGTCTGCCTTGTCTGTCTAGTTTTCACTCTCTTATTTTTCCACCCTCTGTCTGTCTGTCAGTCTGCTCATCTCTCTGTCTGTCGTCTGTCTGTCTGTCTGTCTGTCTGTCTGTCTGTCTGTCTGTGTCTGTCTCTCTCTCACTCTATCTCTCTCTGTCTGTCTATCTGATTGTGTCTGTCTGTCTGTCTGTCTGTCTGCCCCTTTGTCTATCTGTCCTTCTCTTTCTCTCTTGCTTTGATTGCATTCTGTCTGTCTGTCTGTCTGTCTGTCCATCTATCTCCCCCTCTTTCTCCGTTTTTTCTCTGCATGTTGTTGCTTTGTCTGTCTCTGCCTCCTCTTTATCTCTGTCTCTCTCTGCTTCTGTCTGTCTGTCTTTGTCGGTCCGTCTGTGTCACATGGACGCGTGCGCTCACACACACATGCGTGCGCGCACATGTACACCCCTCCCCCCACCCACACACTGAGAATAGTTAATTCACTCGTTCACAGATATTACTCAACAACAGAAAATCAACAGACAATGTGGGATCGGTAAAAAAAAACCCAGATCAAAGGCTAGAATTCCAGATTCCCATTCAAAGATCTTCTGAAAAACTGTATGAAAATATAGCAGCAGAGGAAAGGCAGTGCAAAGGGAAGTGAGAGAGAGAGATGGAAGGTTGCAGACAGACAAATAGACAGACAGAAAGACAGACAGACAAATAGACAGACAGACAAACAGACACACTAGAAAAAAAATAGACAAAACTAAAGAGAGAGAGAGAGAGAGAGAGAGAGAGAGAGAGAGAGAGAGAGAGAGAGAGAGAGAGAGAGAGAGGAGAGAGAGAGAGAGAGAGAGAGAGAGAGAGAGAGAGAGAGAGAGAGAGAGAGAGAGAGAGAGAAGAGAGAGAAGCGGCTAAAATCACAATGCCATTATAACATGCTATTTTCACATCGTTTCCTATTATCTGGAGATGGCCCACTAAATTGTTGAGAGTAATAGAAAGTTAGTCACTCACTGAGAGAATTTCTGTTCCGCACAGGCGCCACTGAATGGGAAAGAAATGTGTACTACATCCCTTCAGGAGAGGAGAGAGAGAGGAGAGAGAGAGAGAAGAGAGAGAGAGAGAGAGAGAGAGAGAGAGAGAGAGAGAAGAGAGAGAGAGAGAGAGAAGAGAGAAGACAGACAGACAGACAGACAGACAGACAGACAGACAAGACAGACAGACAGACAGACGACAGACAGACAGACAGAGAACTCTGAACTCTGAACAGGTTTCATATGTACATTGCCCTTAAGACTCTATACACGAAGTTTTTGACAGGGAGAAAACCAACATACCAACATTATATTAAGAATACAATGTAACATGAAAAACAACAATTCTTCTTGGCTCAGGATCACAATGGGCAAGCCTTGAACAAGGATAAAAATACATTGATCTTTCTAGGAAAGTCAGGCTTTTATTATAAGTTTCGTTTAACAAAAAAGACGCGACATTTTTTTGTTCTTTCAAACTATATCTACGAACATTAGTATCAAGAGGTTACACGTTTAGCCTAAATTGTGTAATAGCAATTTCAAAAAGAGTAAGTATACATAAAGTTCATGTTATTTTCTTTTCCAAAGATACTCTTAAATGACCTACAGTTCTCATATCTTTCCTCATCTCTTATGGGTCCATGTGACTCTAGGATGAATATGTTAACTAATCTGTACTTAAAAACGTATAAAAGCGCTTGCGCATCACCAGCCCCTTGCCGCAACTACACAATATTGAATCCTGTGTCGCATAGCATTTTTGTTTTATTTTTGATACCTAGCATTCCTTCGCGTTTTTATTTATTTTCAGCAGGATTTGGTAGGCATCGTCTGGTAGTCTGTATAGATACATATGTATAGATGTAACATAATCTAATAACATATGTGTAAGAACTGATATTAAGCGAGTGTCTAACCACTTTTCCATATACCATTCAAAGTTTATCTCGTATTCTTACTGATATATATAGAAGCCTCGTACCTGACGTCATGTGAACTTCTTCAATAAAAAAAAAATTGTTCCATTACACTTTAACTCCGAAGCCAGCTGAATTTTAGCATCAAACATCTTTAGAATGTGCTTGCATTTCTCTTATTTTTGCCTTTGAATGTATTGTTTAACTAAATTACTGCATTTTTCCTTTCATAATAGGGTTATCAGTACCCAACTCCCTCCTAATCTTTATCGTAAAAGTGCAACCTGAGTAGTAATATTGATTAGCTACATCTTCTTTAACATTCATACAAAGCCATTTTGCTAGAAATACCCTTTTACTAAAGACCATTATCATCGTTGTATCAATATTGACATTTCTCTGCCTGTTATCGCATTAAGCTCGCAGAATATTCACTCGCTGCTGCAATCCAAATGGCGTCACTGAAAGTAGAGCCACATCATGCGCAAACAATAAAATAAACTGTTTGAAAGTATCAGGTGCCGTTTGGATTCCATGCCTGCCGTTTTCATTCATGTGATTAGCGCTCTCTCTCTGTCTTTGTCTGTCTGTCTGTCTGTCTGTCTGTCTGTCTGTCTGTCTGTCTGTCTGTCTGTCTCTCTCTCTCTCTGTCTGTCTCTCTCTCTCTCTCTCTCTCTCTTCTCTCTCTCCTTCCTCTCTCTCTCTCTTCTCTCTCTCTCTCTCTCTCTCTCTCTCTCTCTCTCTCTGTATCTCTGTTATATCTTTGCTTTATTGGTCTGTGTATTCGTACTTTTTTGTTTACTTTTTAAAATTAATTGTGCAATAACTTTTGAGAATGGAGTTCTGTCCCATTATGTCCTATCGAAAACAAGAGTCTCTGTCAAGGAAAATATTTGACACTCTCTGTCTCTCTCTGTCTCGGTCTCTGTCTGTCTGTCTGTCTCTGTCTCTTTCTTTCTTTGTCCTTTTTCCCCTCCTCCCATAATCATTTTCTTTCTGTTTCCTTATTACCTGAGAATTATCCACAAAAGACGTTGAATGTGCTCTTTTCTGTAAACTTTATGTCACGGATCAGAAAAACAAAGTTTTTTTTTCTCATATTGCGTGGTCCAGTTTTGCAAGACAAGTGCATTCTTCTTTAAGAAAAGAACAAACAAACAAAAACCATGACCGACAGCCATTTTGGTTTTGACTTTTGTTGCTTATGTCATTATACGAGGGAAGCTGTGATAAAGCCTGCTGACTGTGACATTGTGAAATGGGTGTACAGGGTGGATTGGGGCACTGCTGTGACAGCCTGTCAGGGACTTGACATTTTTATTTGCCCTTCTCGTGTTCTCTCTTGCCTCATCTTCTAAAACGGCTGTGATCTTTGTTGAGGAAAATGTCAGGCTCTGCCTCTCTGTCTGTCTGTCTGTCTCTGTCTGTTTGTCTGCCTGTCAGTATGTCTGTCTGTCTATGTCTGTCTGTCTGTCTCAATAAATTTAAATGTTGAAGATGATAATGAAGATGATGATAATTGGAATATATTGAGTATGGTTCTGTTTACTTGTAGAATTGGATATTACGAAATAGCTGAAAAGGTGTACTTTCCCCTGCTCCAGACATGTTTTGTATAGTTGTCCAATGCCCAAGTGCAATAAAGCTTTTCAGTGTTCAGTGAATATATGTATGTTTGTATGCATGTATGTATATATATATATGTGTGTGTGTGTTTGTGTATGCGTGCGCGCGTGTGTCGTGTGTGTGCGTGGTGCGTGCGTGCGTGCGTGTGTGTGTTTGTGTGTATGTGTGTTTGTGTTCTCTTCATAAGTCTTTTTTTTCCAGCAATACTTGTTACACAAACAAACTTCCCACGCCCATTTTTTGCTGGGTTTTCAAAAAGTACAGCTTTTCAAAGTTGTCTGCTTTTCTGTCTTCTGTTTGCTTACCTGTCTACCTGTCTGTCTGGTCTGTCTGTCTGTGTCTGTGTCTCTTCTCTCTCTGTCTCACTCTCTCTCTCTCTCCCCTTTTAGTCTGTCTTTTCCTCTATCGATTTGTCTGTCCTTGTGGCTGCATGTCTGTGCATCTCTCTCTATGTCTGACTCTATTTCTCCTTTTCTGTTCCTCTCTGTCTCTCTGTCTCTGTCTGTCTGTCTCTCTCTATATATGTATCCATAGATAGAGAGCAAGAGATACAATTTTTGAATGTGTTGAATGGGCAAAAGATAGTGAAGGGGCGGAGCGATTGTTCGGGGTGTTGAAGAAATAGTTAAGCGGAGTTTAGAAGTGGTGCCAGCATGATTAATCAAAACTTCATGTTCGTTTGTTTTGATTTTGAAACTTATTGTGCCATTCATCCTTATCATTGTCAACATTTATTGTAGTCTTTCTTTGGGATAGTGGAAGAGAAGGGTTGGGGTGGGGGTTGAGGGAAGGATGTAAACACGCTTGAGCTTATCTATCTATCCTCAGTAAAAAAGGTTTTTACTCGTCTTCGTATTCTTTCTCTTCCACTTAAAACTGTCTTCCGTATCACCCTAAATCAGTTTTATTTTGAGAGACAATTTACCTCACTTCATTCAAATCTGTTTCGTAATTGAAAATTCACTTTGTTCAATTAAGGTTATGTTCAAGCGAGAAATGCAAGAAGACTTTTATCACGCGTCAGTTAAGAGAGCTATTTGTTTGAATTTTTAAAAAATGAAAGAAAAGTAAAAGTTTTGGAGGGAGCGGTGGTGGTAGGAAGGGGGAGGAGGAGGATGGGAGAGGCAAGGAGGCTGTAGACAGAAGGAAAGAGGTGGAGGGGGATGAGGTTGTTATGGCCTAAAAAAATCAATGTTCAACTTTTACTGGTCTGCTTCCCATTCCGCTGGCCCCTATATAGCGTGCGTGATTGACTGAAGGAAACAAGGAGAGTGTGGAGTGTGATTAGAAATGTTACGGGGGAGGGGAGAGGAGAGAGAGAGAGAAGAGGAGAGAGAGGAGAGAGGGAGAGGGAGAGAGAGGATGAGAGAGAGAGAGAGAGAGAGAGAGAGAGAGAGAGAGAGAGACGAGAGAGAGAGACAGAGAGAGACAGAGACAGAGAGAGAGGAAGAGAAGAGAGAGAGAGAGAGAGGAGAGAGAGAGAGAGAGAGAGAGAGAGAGAGAGAGAGAGAGAGAGAGAGAGAGAGAGGAAGAGAGAGAGGAGAGAGAGAGAGAGAGAGAGAGAGAGAGAGAGGAGAGAGGAGAGAGAGAGAGAGGAGAGGAGAGGAGCAGAGAGAGAGAGAGAGAGAGAGACAGACAGGGAGACAGACAGAGAGACAGAGAGACAGAGAGACAGAGAGACAGACAGAGACAGACAGAGACAGACAGAGACAGAGACAGTCAGAGACAGAGACAGACACACAGACACACAGACACACAGACAGACAGACACACAGACAGACAGACAGGTAAACATAGGCAAGCAGACAGAAAATGAACAACGCAAACGGCAGATTGTATAACCATGTATTCTGTGACAAACATTTAACTTGGGTTTCGAGGAAAAATCGTATACTTAGGTAGCCACTTGACTTTATTGCAAAATCCCTTTGGTTCTCTTCAAAAAGTTATTTTATAGACATGAAAAACAAGATCTCCCCCCTTTCCCCCGGCAGAATTGGTTATGTCACAATTGACTTAAAACTGTGAGTCAGAATCTGTGCAAGATTAACTCTTTTGATAAGTTAGTGACAATCTCCTGTTTCAGATCATCCCCCCCCCATTACCACACGCCCCTCCTCACTTCCAAAAGAAAATTCACCAACTAAAGTGTATTTAGACCCACACAGTCGTCATCAGAAATAGCACCATCATGATCATTTTGAATTAAATCAAATGCTAGCTCATTATACGTAAAGGTAAAGGTGTTCCATAACCTAAGTGGTTGTAGGGGAGCGAGGTGTTAGAGACATCAGCTTCTCTAGGGGCCAACATATTGAGAACGGCGCCCATCTCCTCTCCCTCGCTGCTTTACCTTCCATTGCCCTAAAGAAAGGCATGTACTCATTTACAGCTGGGTGAACTGGGTCACTGTGCTGAAGCCAAGGCGCGCAAACGGTCACCCATCCAACTGGTAACCATACTCGATACTGCTTAATCTTTGCTTGGGGAAAGCGAGAGCTCTGACCACTGAGATATTCCGTCCCCTAGCTCATATACAAAATCGGACCAAAACGGTTTAAGAGAATAGACTGCATAAATATACTTTTAGCTTTATATTCAACCAACCATTTGTGCAATTCCTTTATTCAACTGCTGTATAATGAAATTGCGCCTTTTAAATATGGCCGTAGTCTGTTTCGTTTGAATCATCTAAAACAATGCGCACATTCATCTTCTTAAAAAATGTTCAAGAAAAAAGTAGATTATACTAATTAATCGTTTCGTGTTTTGTGCAGAATTGTCAAATCATTATATAAAGGACGGTTTATCATTTGTCACTGGAAATAAAACAAAGTTACAAAATAAGTGGAGTCCACAAACATTAGAGAGAAACACCAAAGAACTGCCTGCCAATTTTATCAGATTAAAATCTAATTCATTCAAAAAGATTTTTTAAGCAGGAGATTGCATGCAGCATAGTTTTTGACAGAAACAATTCCAGGCCTCTGTGTTGGTATGCTGTTTGATGGTTTGTCTATTTGCTTGTACGTCTGTTTGTTTGTTTGTTTGTCTGTTTGTTTGTTGTTTGGATTGTTTGTCTGTTGATTTTTTTTGTTGGTGTGTGTGTGTGTGCACATACGCAAATACACATATACGTGCGCGCACACATGCACAGATACGCGTGTCCGTGCGCGCGCGCGCACACACATACACACACAAACACAAACACACACACACACACACACACACACACACACACACACACACACACACACCTGAAGTAACATCATGCTGACTCCACTCCCCCCAAATCTTTCGGATGAGACTGTAAACCGAGGCCCGTGTGCGAACGCACGCAATCATCATGCGCACACGTTAAATCCTTTCCGCTTTTGTAAGAGAAGAGCCATCGTGTGCCGGTGGGGAACAGATGACATATTTACAAATGCATCACAGGGGATGGATGAAAAGCACATTAGTGTTTATTCCATTATCTCGATATAAATGAATATTAAATTTTTTTTGAGAGTTCTAACGGCAAAAACTAGACAGGAGAAAAAAACCTCAAATGTAAAACTAATACAAATGTAACTGATACTGTATACATATAATAGTATGAGAGTTGTCTGAAGTAAATTAAATCTTTTTCATAACCACATTCAAATAAAAAAAATGAAGATGCTTTTTTTTTTTTTTAACCCTGCTTCATAGTTATCCACTTCCATCAAATAACTTACTGCACGGTTTTACAATGAAAGCCACTTGGATGTTGGTAACCTGCCCACTGTAACACAATCTAAACACGTTGCTTCACTGTTTTCCTGGATCCTAGCAGAAAAATACTTCCTCTCTTAACTTAATGTCTATTAATGTTAAATAAAAAAAAAGACATTGATATTTTCTAAAATAACATCAGAAAGGTCTTTGCCTTGCATTTCTTGCGTTCTAAGCCACTTTAAAGGGGGTGATGGAGGGAGGGAGAGGAGGAGAAGGAGAGAGAGAGAGAGAGAGAGAGAGAGAGAGAGAGAGAGAGAGGGAGAGAGAGAGAGAGAGAGAGAGAGAGATGAGAGGAGAGAGAGAGAGAGAGAGAGAGAGAGAGAGAGAGAGAGAGGAGAGAGAGAGAGAGAGAGAGGAGAGGAGTCATAACTTAATTTTTTTCTGTACAAATCAAGTCGCTAGTTGCCTGCACAACATTAATAACCCTTTGTCTATCTGCTACTCACCTGTATGCCTGCCTGCCTGCTTGTCTGTCTGTCTGTTTCTCGTTTGCTGTCTGTCTGTCTGTCTGTCTGTCTTCTGTCTGTCTGTCTGTCAAACGCACACTCCTACCATATGCACACAAACACAACCGGACACCTTCTTCATTCTGCAAACCCCCCCCCCCTCACACACATATACGCACAATACAAAACACCACACACACATTTACATAAGCACACAGACACATTCATACACACACATTCATGCACACACACACACACACACGCGCGCGCGCGCGCGCGCGCGGGCGTGCATGCACGCACGCACGCACGCACACACACACACACACACATATAATGTATATATATTTATTCATTTATTATTTACTTATTCATTTATTTATTCTTTATATCGAGGATAATGGAATAAGAATTCACGTGCGTTTTTTACATCCAGTCCTCGTGTGTATACAGTTTTGTCAATTTTGTCATCTGTTCCCTCCGACACACAATAGGCCTACTCTTCCAAAAGCGGAGCAAGTTTTAACGTGTGCGCAAGATGCTCTTGGTGCGTTCGCACACGGGCTTTGGTTTATAGTCTCATTCGAAGGACTTTTGGGGAGAGTGGAGTTTGCACTAATGTTAACTCCTTACATACACGTAAGCATCTTATAGTCTCTGAAAACTATGGAGTTGCGCTCTAGCCCCTAGAATGCAAAGCCTGGGCAGGTAAGTTTGGAGGGCAAGCTGTTACCCATGTAACAGACACCCCCACCCCCTCCACGTGGCTGGAATGGTCCATCGAATAGTTGCAGTACCTTCGTAGGAGCCGCCAGAATATTGCGCTATTGGCCTACAGCCCCAAACCGCCCTGGGGACTCCAACTCCCCGATTTGTCCCAGAAATGGTATCAAAACACGACATCGGTGTGCATGCTGGCTTTTTATTTTGTTGTCATCCGCTGCTACCGGCACACAATGGCCTGCTCTTTTGAAAGATGGAATGGGTTTTTAACGTGTACGCAAGATGTTCTGTGTGCGTTTACACACGAAGCCTCGGTTTACAGTCTTATCCGAATCATCACTCACTCACTCATCACTCACTCACTCACTCACTCACTCACTCACTCACTCACTCACTACTCACTCACTCACACACACGCACACGCACACGCCACGCACATACACACACAAACACACACACAAACATAACACACAAACATAACACACAAAACAAAGCACACACATACACAATCACATCACATACACATACACATACACACACACACACACACACACACACACACACACACACACACAAGAGGGAAACATTTTAATTTCAGTCAGCAAATCACGCAATAAGCGTAAAGCTGTTATCAATATGGGAACAACATTGTGCTGCATTGCATCGCGCAAAGAAATCAATAAAAACAACATCAGTAAATTGATGGCCACATTTGGAAGAAGGGGGGGTGGGGGGAGGGGGGGGGTAAAAGAGGACATAACATAATGACAGATTTTGACAAAGACTCCAACTTAAAAATGTAGTCGCCCAAATGCGACAAGACATTATTACTAAGACAGAATATGAAAAAACAGCAACTTAGAAAACAGTAATCATTGCGACAGAATTTGGCAACGACAAACAACTTAGAAAAAAGAATTTTAGGCACGAAAACTGGGACAGAATTTGACAAAGTCAACTTAAAAATGGCAATTACTGGTACAGAATTTGACAAAGTCAACTTAAAAGTGGCAATTACTGGTACAGAATTTGACAAAGTCAACTTAAAAGTGGCAATTACTGGTACAGAATTTGACAAAGTCAACTTAAAAAGACAACTAATGGATGTAAAAAAGCACATACCTAATCCAATATCCTCAATATAAAAGAATGAATAAATGAATAAATAAATAAATAAATAAATGAATAAATAAAATAATGGGACAGACTTTGACAAATTCAGCTTTAAAAAGTTCACTATTGGGACAGACGTTGACAAGGACAACTTAAAAATGGTAGTGCTCGGACAAATTTGATAAGGACAACATCTTGAAAAAAACAATTACTGAAACAGAACTGGACAAAGAAAAAACTCGAAGAAAAGTACAATGTTTGGGACAGAATTTGACACAGACAACTTAGAAATGGAACTATGGAACTATGTAGCACAGAAACTGAGAAATGGCAACTAATGGAAATATGTAACAGACAACTGAGAAATGGCAACTAATGGAACATAACACGAACAAACTTGAAAAAAAAAGACCATCAAAGGGCAGTCACCGGTTAATTCCAGAACCGTCATACTGCCTAGCATCATTGGCTCCAAACTTCTGTTAGGTTTAGGACCTGTTTATCTGGAGAGGTTTGAGATGAAGTGTGCTGCCTGAGCTAAGCTCTAAGTATTCCATACAGCTGTACATGGTGGATACAGCGCCTGATTTTCAGCCCTGTGGTTCCATCAAGTCGTGGGTTCAAACCTCAACAGCGCTGTCTAGTGAATGGAGAATGGCGATTTCTTTCTTTTTTTATCACACGGATCAATTTTAAGTGCAGACCTGCCTGTGCATTATCTCGGGACGTCTATATGCCATGAGAATGATCACGGATGTTTGATCTTTTGTATGTCTATAAAAGATAGGACAGGAATTTAAAACGCTGACAGTTCAGAAGTTTATGAATAAATAGCATGGATGTTAAAGACCTCGTAATTCATATCAATATTGTGTGGCTTACGGACAATCAACACACACAGCATTTACCCTGTGTACCGGAGAGGGATAAGGACTATCAGTTTTTGTTCTTTTTTAATCGTTCCTCGGCTAGAGCTCTGAGGTTCACCAATGTTGAGATTTTGCGTATGTGACGGTTTTAACCCACCCTTAGGGTAGCTGCATTCCGACTTCGGGAAGCTATGAATTTTAACTTGGCCAAGAGACCGCCTGAACAACTCAACACCCTGCCCCAGTGACTCCTCAGCTAGTTAAAGGAGGTAAGAAGAATACTTCCCGAGCATGTCTAGTTGGTAGTCTAACCTGGAAGTTTGTGGTTTGAAGTCCAGCCAAAGCCAGAATTCTGCAGTTTACTAAACCATGGAGGAAGGAAAGTGGCAGGATGGTAAAGACGTTCACTGCTAACAAGTAAACCATGCGGTTCTGGGCTCAATTCCCGGCCTTGCCCTTTCTTCTCTATTTGACGAAAAAATCGAACTGAATGTCAAAGTCATTCGGATAAGACTGTAAACCGATGCCCCATGTGCGAACGCACGCAGACCATCTTTCGCACACGTAAAAACCTGTTCCGCTTTCGCAAGAGCAGGCCATTGTGTGCCGGTAGGAATGGATGACAACAAAAACAAGCATGCACACAGGTGTCGTGTTTAGACACCATCCCTTGGAAAAAGAAATCGGGGAGTTGGAGTCCCCAGGGCAGTTCGGGGCTGTAGGCTATAGCTATGGCAACGTTCTGGCGGCCCTGCAACGGCACTGGAACCAGTCATATGGCTGATTGCCTTTCAATGGACCATTCCAGCGACGTGGAGAGCGGGAGGGGGGAGGGGGGAGTCTGCTGCATGAGTAACAGCTTGCCTCTATACTTACTTACCGAGGCATTGCGTTCTACAGCCTAGAGCACAAGCTAATAGTCTTCCGAGACTGACGGATACCTACTGTATATGGAGGTCCCCTGAGAGGCACACACTGAGCGTGTGTACAAGAACCATCAGATATTGAGAGAAGTGCCCCAGGCAAAGTTCTGTAGACAAAATCCCCAGGCTCAAAGCAAGAATGGGGTATAACGGCCAACAAGCTGAATGGGGAGGGGAGGTCACGAAAAATATTGGCACCATAGGGTGCATGCAGCATCCTAGCCATTAACAGCGATCGGAGTTTGATGCGGAAAATCTTGAATCGCAGTAAAGGCGGTGTAAATACAGCGAGTTTCAATACAAAGAGGAATGATTTCTGTCAGTCACCAAACCGTTCAGGGAGTGCAAAGTCATCACTGGGGAAAAAAAGAGAAAAACTACGCTGTGTGGCATCGCAGAAAGTGTGGAAATCAATAAACAACACAATGGCTGCAAATTGACGGTGAACGTCAGCGGCAAGGGCGATAAGCCAGCATGGCGGGGACAGGAAATAGCAAAGGCCATGATCCAAGAATGGGGCACTGACCAAGTTTGTTCTAGAATCACTTCCTTACGGAGCAATATTTTTCTGCAATGTCAGACTTTTAGTGTCTTTCTTTAAGTGTAGGGTTGAAACTGATGTACTCAGTATGATGATATTCTGCTGTAATCTCTATGCATAGATATTTTGATGGTTTAAACATAAGAGCCAACAGTGAATCTTGTCCCAAATCAGATTTTTCTTCAGAACTTACTGGATCATAAGTTGTGGTATGAGCACTACTGCTTTGGATACGGCTGTAAACCGATGTCCCGTGTGCACTAAATAATTATGGGACACACATAATTAGAAATTAAAAAAAAAAGAATCATTGGCAAAATTTGTAAATCCTGACCCCCCCCAAAAAAAAAACCCAGAACAAAAACAAACAACCCCCCCCCCCCCCACTAAAACAAAACCCAACAACACACACACAAAAAAAGAACTATTTACTCAGTCAAAAAAAGTATGCCACAACCAAGGACAAACTGGCATTTTACCATAATAATTTGCCCTTCCCATGAAAAACAGCACAGTTTCACACACAAACAAATCTGCTGTGTTGCAAATGCCATAAACGATTGACAAAACAAATATAAAAAGAAAGGGGAGATATTAATTTCAGTCAGCACACAACACAATAATCCCTGAGCCATTATCAAGATGAGAAAGCCATGACGTTGCATCACACAGAAAGCAGCACAGAAATCGATACAGACGGTACCAGTAAATTCCCGCCGCTTTGCCAGAAGGGGAATGGTGGATCAGCCATAAGTGCTGAGATAGAAAATGACAACATAGTCCAAGAAAATTTCATTTCTGGTGCAAAGTAGTCGTTTTTAAAATTTCTGACTACACAAACTAGTAAATTGACCCTTCCCGATTACATTCCACTGGTTTTATTAAAAGTTTTTGGGGGGATTTTACGTAAAAACACTTTTTATGTCGAACTACTTTCTGTCGATTTCGCCAGCGGGCCGTAGTTTTTGCGTCACTCACGGTTTCAGGGTCAGACCCCTCCGCGAATTAATCAGAGATAGGCCTAGACCTAAGTTTTCTTTGCTGACCATTATATAGCTATAAATGGGATGATCTAAAGTCCATATTGTTTGTGAATCTTGCTACAGTCACATAAAGATGAAAATACTGAATAAAACCTGTGTGAGAAACCCACGGAGGAAGACAAAACGAAAGGAGTAGCAGACGCCACAGCACAGGTGTAAACAGACACATCCAGCGTTGTAGTGTAATTATTATACAGTAAGTTTGTTTTGTAAAATCGGAAGAAGTTGAGTTTAAAATAATAGTTACTTTGATAAGCATGTATGTATGTGTGTGTGTGGTGTGTGTTTTGTGTGTGTGTGTGTGTGTGTGTGTGTGTGTTGTTGTGTGTTGGTTGTGTAATTCCAAAAAGATCCTCTAAGAGGTGTAAAACATTAAGCTTTCACAAAAGTTTTCCATTTTGCCATCACAATTTTTTTTAAATGAACACATAGGATGGAAAGAAAACAGTCTTAATCTAGGTACAAATAAGATAGCATAGTAAAGGAAAGGAAACAGAAAATGTATTGCTCACAATATAACGGAAAAGAAGACAGCATGATAATGCTTGATTCAGACAGATAAAATAGTGAAGAAAACAAACTAACAAGGCATGACATAACAGTTTATAGAACAAGATAGGGCCACAGAATAATCTAAAGCATAAAAGAAGTGGTCTTATGATCTTAATCCATATATATATATATATATATATATATATATATATATATATTATCATGTGTGTGTGTGTGGTGTGTGTGTTGTGTGGGCCGCGCGCGCGCGCCGCATGTGTTGTCGTGCGCGCGCGCGTTGTTTGAGCTCTTTTTATTCTTGTACTTTTAAAAAATTATTAATTACCCTCCCTCACTCCTACTACCCCCCTCCTTCCCCCTCCCCGCCCCTCCCCACTCCTTCACCCCCTCCTTCCCCCCTATTCCCTTGCCCCCCTCCCACCCCATACCCTCCCCCCCTATTTCCTTCCCCCTCCCACCCTTCTTCACCACCACCCTCCCTACCACCTCCCTCACCCTCTACTCCCCTCCCCTCCTTCCCTTGTCTTTCTGCTCCCTTTCTTTCCTCCCCCTATCCTTCTCCCCGTTTCCTAGGCTTCTCCCTGGCACAAACATGGGAAGATAGACAACACATCACTCCAAAGCTCGGAGCATTAGGAGTTAGGGGCAGATCCCCCTACAGATCTGCAGTTCCTAACTGAAAGCTTCAATTGGCGTCATCAAAATTTAAAAATGTATATATTAGACTAAGAATTTCACAATTTAAAGGTACCCTTTGCTATAATCTCTCCAGAATTTGAAAATAAAAGCTTACTTTAAACATTTCGGTCCACCACACCCTCGTTTCAGATAGCTAAACAGCACAGTCTACAATTTTGCGAAAGAACTGATGCTTCATTTCCTTTACATACAGACTTTTCTCTGGAATTCTCATCGACTTCAAACAATAAAAAGGAATCTCATCTTTATAATAGCCTTTGAAAGGGAGGTAATATTGCCTTTAAAATGTTTTATCAGGCATGTAGAATGTGTAAAAAACTCTAAATACAGTTGAGCAACGCTCATCTGCAGTATAACTTAACTTTCTCTTTTCATTCAAAAATTAAAATGCCATAAGATTTCCAACCAAGCATTAAGATTTTACACCCATTTCTCAGTAATCATCAACAGCTTGTTGAAATTGGGCCTATGAGATCCACCTTATTACCCGTGAAATATGGATTACCACAAGGATCAATACTAGGACCACTCTTTTCTCTATCTCTAATAATAACAACAACAACCTACCTCTGCATATTCATTGTTTAGGTCAAATATTTGTTGATGATGCATCAATTCAATGTAACAGCAGTGGTGCAAACCAGCTTGCGAGTGATATGCAGGCAGATATTGATAAACTTATTGAATAGAAAGAACTCAATCATGTGTCTCTTATTTCAAACAAACCAAAGTGTATGTTTATAACCACAAGGCAAAAAAGACAGAAATTTCATCCTCCAATGATGCCACCACAAAACGAGTTCATCACAAAATGACAAACAAATAGCATTAAAACCTCAAAACATTTTTAAACTATATAAATTTCTTTAAAGTACACAATGTACACATGTGAATGACAACAAATAAATTTTAAAGAAATACCTGCACATCTTATGAATTTTGAGAGACAGGAGAACTTTTCGAGATTTACATTTCATCAGCCTTCAAAATTTATAACTGGACAAGGGTTGAAGAAAATGCTGAGGATTAAAATCTTGTTGTAAATTTATAAAGTGGGGACAATCCAACATAAAATAAAATTCATCCCCCTAAAACAGATAAATTGTATTTTGAACACACTCTTTATTCCTGTGGTATGTTATGGAAATGTCCATCATGAATTGGAAGCTTGTGACAACTACAACAATTTCTTTTATGAAAGCGTAAACATATATATCTGGTAGACAAGTTATATATTTTTCCTTACCAAAATCGATCTTCAAATTTCTATAATAAAGGCGTGTTCTATAATCCCACGGCTCACTTCTCCATTCACTAACAACATTTTCTATGAAGAAGGCTTTGATATGTGAAATTTTAACTTTGATATGTGAACTTTTAAATACTTGAAGAAAATTAATACTTAAACATGACTGTCTCTCCCACAAAGTCAAATCCGCTTTGTACTAAGATATTTTTTAAAATCATATTTAGCCATGCTGATTGAATCAAGTATTTGTCAAGTAAATCTATCTTCATCTGGTAAACACTTGATGGCAGCTTTTCATACTGGAAGTGGAGCACCTGCATCCTGGGACTTACACACAGTAGATTTCCATCACGCTGTGATCATCACTAATTGCTACCACATGTCAAAGCTCTATCAGGCTAGAGGTAGAAGCCTTGCTGAGAATCTGATAGTAATTGTAGCTGCTGGTATGTACTTAGAAGGAGGAAAAGGCTAGCAAGCATGTGTGTCTGACCTGATTTCATGATGGAATGCAAAATCTAGGGCAGTTTGTGTTCAGAGAATCTGAATGCAAGAGAGTTAAAGAAAAACTATGTTTTACAATCTGTAACTGAAACTTATGAAATTTTTACTATATTTTTATATCCCCAAATTTCACATCCATACAACAAAACAGGTACAACAATTTTATGGAATAAATCAAGTGCCAAATGTATATGTAGTACTATTTGCTGTGAAGTCCTTATTAAGCTGAACATGACTTTAGCAGCTTTATCTTAAACATTTTCCATGCATTACATTTTCATATGGCCATAATTTCACATCAATACAATAAAACACATACAACGATTTTATGTGTTCATAGTTCTTTTTGCCATGCAGTCGTTATCAATTAAACATGAGTTAATTCTCCATATACTAACCCTCTTAGTCTGGAACCGAGGATTTGCTGGATTACCCCCCCCCCCCCCCTGCTGAATCCGGATTTGCTACCACTGCTACTAAAGTTGATTCCTGAATATTTAAAACTGTTAAAAACTTCAGGCGTTTTTCTGCTATTTTACATAACTATAGAGATCTATTGATGCCGAATATCATGATTTTAGTTTTTACTAGATTCACAACAAGTTTCTAATGAAAACAGTAAGTATCCAAAATGTCTAGAGCATCTTGTAACCCATCTTTCTAGTGGAGAATAAAATGGTATCATCGGCATAAAGTAAAAGTTTAACATAACTGGTTAACATTTTGCCATGAGATGAAGGTTGAATATGCAGTGTTAAGCAATTTCTGATAAATATTGTTCCAAATCATTCAGAAAGTGTGTGTGTGTGCTACTTAGTATCAATATTACTTCCCCTTCACAGGCACATATCCTTTTAAAGAGTTCAATCCCTTTTAATTGTTTGTAGTTGCTTTGTAATCCAGATCAAAGGTTTCATCTGATGGAAATGAAGCAGTAGTTTTGATATAAAATTGTAGACTTACCGTTGACCTGTGTTAAAGAAGTAGAAGGCGAAAGTAAATGCTTGTAGACATACATGCTTTTCAATTTGTGAACATATAGTAAAAGACACCTTTGGAATTTGAACTTGTTGGTTTAATGATAAGTTGCAAAAATGTGAAGGCAGAAAGTTTAGTTGTGAGTTAAGAATTGCAGATCTGTAGGGGGATCTGCCCCTAACTTCTAATGCTCCTAACTTTGGAGTGATGTGTTCTCTATCTTCCCATGTTTGTGCTAGGGAGAAGCATAGGTGGGGGGAAGGGAGAGGGGATGGAAGAGGGGGAAGGGAGAGGGGGGGGGGAGGAGGAGAGGCGGGAGAGGGAGTGGTGGTGGTGGGAGGGAGGGGGAGTGGGGAGTGGGAGGGGAGGGTGAAGGTGATTGCCTTTTGCCAGTAGTTTTGTATTGACTGAAAATTGTACTTGGTTAGAACGCTTGGGTCACTAATTTTTGAAGGGTGGGCAAGCAAAATAAGTTATAACGACACCAGCATGTATCAAACATCATGTTCTTGGCATCATATGAATGCATTTTTGAGTGTTTCAGGTTATTACACTCATAATGATTGCACAATGTTCAAATTTTGATGCCTACAATAATGTTCTGTAAACTTTTCTCAAATTTGCAAACCAGAAGTTAGTTTTTACCCAATAAAAAGGAATTGGGTCGTCAGAGTAAAAAATGTTTAGTTAAGAAATGCAATTTGTCCAAGCCTGCTTCAATTAAGAGTACAAATTCCTGACTGGACAGCCAGAACAGCTTGCAAAACAGCGCAAATGGGAAATACTGTTTCAGCTCAGCTGCACTGCACCTACTGTTTTCAAACACGAATTAAATCTTATCCCCCCACTAAATTTTTAATAAAGCCATTTGGGATGGTCAAGTACACCCACCAAAACATAAAACAAGTGAAAAAGTTTTGAAGCAATTACTTTTTGCCAGAGCCCTTTTTTTGGCAAAATGTTCGTGGACTAACAGCAGTGAACCAGAAAGGGGGCACTCACCCAGCTGTCTCAGTACTGCACACATACCCAGGGTAGTTTGCCCACCACCTGCTGCTTTGGGAGTTCAGGGAAAAACCTGTGGCACTTAATATCACATACAGTTTTAGAATCTTCCATACGCAAAGCTAAAGATGCTTTCGTAGTCAAAGCAAGAGGCCATTAGTTTGCATATTTCCTCAAGCAAGGTCTTCAACGGTTCTGCAATTTATAATGCCAGGAGTGATGGCCTGGGTATTTAGTTTTATGAAGTAGATACAGTTATATGCGCAATGCATTAACTTAGTACAATAAACAAAAACCTTCTGTTGTTCCAGATTTGATTTTGGTATAGAAAAAAACATCTTAAAGCAAGCAAATGTGTATGCCTAGAGATAAGACAAAAAAAAGTAAGAGAGCAGCACCATAGAGCAAGGCACGTTTCCACCGATAGCAAACTAATTTCATGCAGAGAAATCTGCAACAGCTGTAAAAAAGGATAGGAATGTCTTATAAACAACGCAAGAAAGAACAGAGGTCTTTATGTTCAGGCAGCAAGCCACTCAATGACCTTGAAGATATGATCAACATGGTCATAACCATGTGTGGTACCAGCAGGGTGTGCACAGATCAATAAACACAATATCGATGAATTGCCAGCCACTTTGTGAGAAAGAGAGACGAAGAGGGGATAAGCCACCATTGCCTGCATATGAAATAACACAAACAATAAACAGAAAAGGCAGCAATTTTCCAGTTTGTCCCCAAATCAAACACTTATCCAGCCACCGTTTTCCCAGCTTTCCTTAAAGTTCAGCTAGGATCATGGATTTATGTTTTGGAAGCTAGAGATAAAATTTTGATTCATGGATTACGTTCCAGTGTATTCATTTATGTAGGTGATTGGTAATCTAAGCTGGTGCTCAATGCACGTTTCGGGTTTCATAATTAGGAAGCTAAACTTTTTCACAATCCACCAAACAATGACTGGTTCTCTGGGTAAAACCCGTAACTGATGCCCCTAATCAGGCAAAGCTTATAATTTGTTGAATAAAGCCTTTGCAGTTCTAGGTTCTGTTTGTGGCAAAGATCTGTAGAGAACCACCCACACGAGCCTAGTCAGTACCATCATGGGAAGACAAAGAAAACGAAGAAGCTAAGTAGCACTGCACAAAGATGGGTTTTCCACATCGAATAGAGAACAAAAAGTCTACCATAGTCACACGCGCTACAAATTCTGTATGATTTTAGTGCAAAGAGGAATAATACAGAAAATTTCAATTTCAATTCAGCAAATCACATAATAACGCAAAAGCCATTATCAGGATAGGAATTGTATTGGGTTCATCACTGCAAGCATAGAATCAATAAAAATCTCACCATGCTACAAAAATGCTAGGTTAGCTTTGAATTTTCTATTTTCTTGTTTCAGAAACTAGAGGAGGGGTTTGGTATATATATATATTATATAATATATATAATATATATATATATATATATAAAATATATATAATATAATATATATATATATATATATATATATATATATTATACAACACTCAAAGAAAGCCAAAATATGATAAAAGATTTGATTTTAAGTCGACAACATTTTGCAGTCAGCACTAAACACATCAACACACACACAAAATACCACGCAGGGGGCATCCCTCACAGCCAGTACAGAAATCAATAAACACAACACGAGCAAATCGCCATCCACTTAGTGAGTAGAAGGAAAGTGGATTCAGGAAAAATAATAAGCTAGAATAGCGGGAAACCCACAACAAAATGACAAAGACAATAAAGTGAAGACACAGCACTCAGAGCGGCTTATACTGGAGTTGGCCTTTTAGCACAGCTTGCAGTCAGTGGTGGCCGCACTTCTCCGATGATAGGTTTACCTTCTGCTTTCTCCAAAGTTTGAAAGCAAAGTTTGGCTTCGTGAAGTAAAGCTTGAACCTAGTACTTGAACGCATATGTGTGTGTGTGTGGGGGGGGGGGGGGGAGGTGTAGTGTGTGTGTGTGTGTGTGTGTGTGTGTATGTGCGTGTGCGTGTGCGTGTGTGTGTGTGTGTGTGTGTGTGTGTGTGTGTGTGTGTGTGTGTGTGTGTGTGTGTGTGTGTGTAACTATGATTTTCTGATAGGTTTGTGTTCTCCTTTTACCAAAGTTTGAAAGCAAAGTTTGGCCTCGGAAATGAACTTTGAGTACATTCCCTGAACGCATATGTGTATGTATGTATGTATGTATGTGTATTATGTATGTATGTATGTATGTATGTATGTATGTATGTATGTATGATGTATGTATGTATGTATGTATGTATGTATGTATGTATGTATGTATGTATGTATGTATGTATGTATGTATGTATGTAGTATGTAGTATGTGTATGTGTGTATGTGTGTATGTGTGTATGTGATGTGTATTATGTATGTGTTTGCATGCGTGTGAGTGCATTTGCATAACATGCATGTATGTAGGTATTCTTGTTACAGTGTGAAAGCAGCCAGTTTCAACCACCTGAGAAAATACCTGTCACAACCTGGCGCTGGGAGAGTCTTTCCAGATACTCACTGCTCAGCTGCCTTCGTCAGCAACAGTTAGAAATTCAACATCTATACCAGATCATACATAAATTTCACATTATCTAATATGGACGCCCAGAAAAAAAAGAAACCAACACTGATTTATAGTGCTTTTCAGATCCCAACAACCGACATTACCAACATCATTGATATCAGCAGTTGGGAGGGCTACAGGAGAGACAGAGAAAGATGGGAATCCTGGTGGCATTGTGTGGAGCTCCTACGGACGACTGCCGCGATGGAGACAGTTGTGTTGAGCTGATGTTTAGAGTTACTCACAGTTATACCGCTGGTAGAACAAAACAAAAGGAGATATTGAACGAACATGCACTACTGAACACCACCAAAGCGACCCACCAGCAGTGCAGGCCCCCTCTGGCTGGTGGCCTCACGACGGTCTGACACTAATGAACTCCCGTAGCCTTTCGTCCCTGAGGAAGCGACATAACAAATCTGGGTATTTTTTTTATATATTGATTTATTTTTTGGTTTATTTTTTATATCGAGGATAATGGAATAAGCACCCATGTGCTTTTTACATCCCCGTGGATTGATAGAGGGATTGAAATGATCGGCGTGGGAACAGCGGCAAGATTAGAAACATCACAGAAGATGAGGCAGCACAAAAAAATAAAATAGAAAATAAAAAGAAAGGTGAGATAGTGAAGTGGGAACAGTGTAAACAGAAGAAAAAAAATTAAAAGAAAAAAAGACGGGACATTAAAATGTGTGTCAAACAATCAAGCTGCAGTTGGCGCTGTTGTGCAGATGGACATGGAGTTGTGTAATGTTACAGCAGCAGGGAGCAGAGATCAATACACACATTAGAGACCAATGGCCCAGAGCCTGTCTGAGGGTGCTTAGAGAAGGGAGACAGTCTGCACTAGGAAATGAGAGACAATCTGAGAAAATTGCACATGCACTTCACTGTGACTCTGTGCTTAAACTGTAATTAGGGAAGCATTGGGACATCTTTTAAAAAAAAAAGTGAAATTCTTTTTAAATCATATTCTTCTCCCGTTCTTCGGGTACAGCTCTGAGGATCACCAATAGTGGAGATTTTTGCGTATGCTGCCATTTTGCCCACCATAAAGATAGCCGTATTCCGACTTCCAAGATTTGTTCAATAAAATAGTGGCTAAAATGTAGTTGGCTGAGCAGACAGGGAGACAGAGAAGAAAGAGAAGAGAAATAGTTTCACTTTCACCTCCACCTACCCCGTAATTTAGTAGATCACTGAAGATTTTGCAACCAGCTTTCCCCACTCTTGCGGTTTTTAGCTTTCCGAAGCAAGTCGTTCCACTCCATGCTACTCCACTCTCCGATGTTGTCTTTGATTTTTTTCATTTTCAGGAAAAACCAACAACAGAGAAACATTTTGATTTGAGACAAACGATCAAAGTGTAGTTAGATGCTGAGCCGGTGTCAAGACGATCATAAAGCTGTGTTCTATCACAGCTAAGGGGAGAGAAATCAATAAAACAAGCAGAGGTCAGTGACCTGCCTAGCGCTGCTTCTCTGAGTCCTTGAAGGAAGGAAGACGTCAGAAGGTGGGAATGAGCGACAGTGAGAAGATTGCGTGTGCACCTAACCAGCATCCTGCCACGTGCA
The DNA here is from genome assembly GCA_030674155.1 of Stramonita haemastoma. Taxonomy (NCBI): domain Eukaryota; kingdom Metazoa; phylum Mollusca; class Gastropoda; order Neogastropoda; family Muricidae; genus Stramonita; species Stramonita haemastoma. The sequence goes on from CM060336.1 coordinate 48,751,882, forward strand.
GGGAGCAAGGGTCGTTTCAAAATGTATCCTAACGGACGCTATGGCCGTGTGGTTAAGACTGTTCGTCTTCAATCCCATGGGTCCATGAAGTTGTGGGTTCGAATCTCGGCGGAGTCTTGTAAATTCGGGGTGGGTTTTATTTACGAACTCTCAGGTCAACTTGAAGTGCAGACCTACTGGCCCTGTAAATGCTATTGTGTATGTATGCATACAGAAGGTCAAATATAAACGTTAAAGATTCTGTAATTCATGTTAGCGTTCAGTGGGTTACGGAAACATTAACATACCCAGCATATTTTCCTGCAGTGGCTAAAACGGTCGAATACACAAAATGTGACTGTTGGTGAATCTCGGAGTCTAGACAAGGAACAAACAAATGCATCCTTAATGTGGAATATTTTATTTCAGGGCTTTTTTTTTGCATGCATGCACATGTTGATTCATTGCCTTTCTGGGTAGGGAAATGGAGTAAAATGCATGCACACCTGCACAATTATGCGCACACACACACATACACACATATACACACAAACGCACACGCAAACATACGCACCACACACACACACACACACACACACACACACACACACACACACACACACACACACACACACACACACACACACACACACACACACAAACACACACACACACTCACACGCACTAAAGGACAAAAAGAGACACAGTGGTTGATGTAATTTTTAAAAGAACACTTTCCTCTTGCCTTTACAACTGTACTTAATAAAGAAAAAAGAAAAAAAAACCCCAAACCAAATAGTAAGCAGAAGGAAAAAGATAGAAAGGAAGAATCCCAGAGACAAAGATAATGAAAAAGAGAAAGTAGAAAAAAAAACGATATAAAATAGAAAAACACAATAAAGACATAAAATCACAAAACAACAAAAAATCCCGCAGTCGGAAAGCAGCTACCTAAGGTGAGCAAACAGTTGTATACGTAAAACCTCATCCTTGGTTCAACTTGCAAAGATCTAGCTGAGGACCAAAAAATATATAAACTGAAGAGAGGGAAGAATAACAAGAAGGTAAAGATAAAAAATAAAAAAGGTAAAGGTAAAGTTGTCGTAGGGGAGCGAAGCATCAGAGACCTCAGCTTCTCTATGACCAGCATGTTGAGGGCGGCGCCCATCTCCTCTCCCTCTTGCTTTACCTTCCTGACCCTAAAGAGGGCAGGTACCCATTTACAGCTGAGTGACGGGGGACTGTACTTAGTCAAGGCGCGCAAACAGTCACCCATCCAACTGGTAACCACGCTCGATGCTGCTTAACTTTGACTTGGGGAAAACGAGCCCTCTGACCACTTAGTTATCCCACCCCCAGAATAACAAGAAATGTACACACACACAACGAGAGAAACATGATAGTAACAAAAAGGAACGTTAAAGAAAACTCCTCAAATTAAAAAGAAAGAAAAAAACAACGAAAAACAAACAAACACAATAAACAAACGACGCATTCATACAGCAAGATGAAAATTCTAAGGAAAAAAAAGGGGGAAAAAAAAACAAAAAAACGGAACCAAAAGGCAGGGCTGGTGAAAAGATGAGCAATGGGTGGCCTCCCGGCGACCTCACTCTGATTGTTCCCCCTGGTCTGGTGTCCCTAACGGGTGCCGCAAGGGCAGGAGAGGTGACATGATATGGATTGCCTGATGAGAGGCGTGGGAAAAGCAGCGTTAGCAAGACAGAGAAAATGGAGCAGCTTAAAGCGAAAACAAAATCCCCTGAAACAAAATACTAAAAAGAATAGATACAAGGTAGAAAAAAGAAAGATAGATCGATGATAATAGATAAGTGAATAGATAGATTTATAGATAACAAATAGATCAATAGTAAATAAATAGATAGCAGCAGTAGATAAAGACAAACATATACACAGAGTAGAAGTAGATAGAAGATAGATAGATAGATAATAGATAGATAGTAATAGATAGATAGATAGATAGATAGATAGATAGATAGATAGATACAGACAGATATAATATATATATATAATATATATATTAATATTATATATATAATACATACGAGAGAGACAGATAAATAGATAGATAGATAGATAGATAGATAGATAGATAGATAGATAGATAGATAGATAGATAGATAGATAGATAGATAGAATAGATAGATAATAGAAAGACAGAGCTTATTATTTATCTATTTATTTATTGCTTTATATCGAGGATGTCGGAATTAGCACTAATGTGCTTTTTTGTACACCACTCCCCGTGTGTATGCAGTTTTGTAAATTTTGTCATCTGTTCCCAACGACCACAATGGCTTACTCTTTTGAAAAGCAGAACAGGTTTTAACGTGAGTGCAAGATGTTCTGCCTTCGTTCGCACACGGGCCTCGGTTTATAGTCTCATCCAAAGGACTTTTGGGAGGAGTTGAGTGGTACTCATGTTAACTCAAGAGGAAAATTCTTCTTGAATGGGATTTGAACCCAGGTCAGAGAGAGCGAGAGCGAGAGCGAGAGCGAGAGAGAAAAGAGAGAGAAGAGAGAGAGAGAGAGAGAGAGAGAGAGAGAGAGAGAGAGAGAGAGAGAGAGAGAGAGAGAGACAGAGAGAGAGAGAGAGAGAGACAGAGGAGACAGAGAGAGACAGAGAGAGACAGAGAGAGACAGGACAGAGACAGAGACAGAGAGACAGACAGACAGACAGACAGAGAGACAGAGAGACAGAGAGATAAAGTCAGAGACAGAGAGACAGAGAGACAGAGACAGAGACAGACATAGACAGACAGACAGACACAGACAGAAAGACAGAGAGACAGACAAGCAGACAGATAAGCAGACAGGCAGGCAGACAGACAGACAAACAGACAACGGACAGACAGACGGACAAACAGACAGACAGCACTCAGAAACATCACTACTCTCTCCAGATAAATTCAGTGCAGCAAAAAAAAAACCACAGAAAAAATGAAGACAGATCAATTAGATGAACAGACACGCAACAAGCAAACACACATTCACAAAAAAGATAATTCTAATCACTAGAAAAAATCTAATGGAGAAAAAAAACTAGTAATGCAGACAGCTTATGCAAACAACCCACCACCCCCACCCCACCCCGTACCTCATTTTTGCCAATTTTTGTAATTCTATTAGAACGCGCAGTTTAGGGGAAAAAAGACAAAAAGAAACTAGTGAAAAGAGGTTTCGCATGTACCCGACATACATAAAAGGAACGTAAGCGAAACTTTGTTGGTAAAGAATGGAAAAGTTCAGAACTTTTACAACAACAAAGAAAACACATAAGCGCCAATGAAAACAAATAAACAAAAAACAACTACAAAACAAAAGAAACAAACACAGAGAGCAAAACAAAACAAAGCTTTGAAACAAACCAAGAAGACACTCCCTATCCCCCTCTCTCCACCAAAATGATAATAGCAACAATAACAAAGACACCACCCTCCTTTTCGAAAGTAAAAAAATATAAAATAACAGAAATAAAGACAAACATGAAAACAAATAAAAAAAACGAAAGAAAAGTTAAGAAAAAATCCTCTAATTTTGCTTGAAAAAAACAACTTTTTAATTCACTAAAAGTCCTTTTTCTTTTTTTTTTTTTTTTTTTCTCTTTTTGCTCATTCGCCAAATCTCATAATCCATTTTGAACAACAGACGCATAAAAACAAACTACAGCTTTTTGTAGGTTCTCCTTAATGATACGGTTTCTTACAATTTTCTTTTCACTCTTTTACTTTGCTGTCGACAAATGGAACATGTGTGATAAATGTTTTTCTAACTTGTAGTGGCAAGAGGGGGCTCACTGGGGATTTTTACACGAAACAATTAGCGAGAGAGAAGAAAAAGCACAAGGAGTTGATGTATCCCCATGAAAATTGCATTGCAAGGCCAACAGGAGACGGACAGTTTTTATGATTCTAATCACGCTGAGATCTTTCTTTCTGGGCCACACATTCTGCAGGGTGGGAGATCCCTAAGCTCGAGAAACAGAAAGAAAAATAAGGAGAAAAAGCGGACACAAAAGCAGCGATCATCAGCATCTAGGTGCATGCTGTGGCTCGCTCGGTAGAATGCCAGCTTGTAAGGCATGGGTGGATTTCCTCTTTTCTTTTCGTTCCTTGGCTAAGGTCTCCGAGAGTATTTATTTATTTATTTATTTATTTTATTTATGTATTTATGTATTTACTTATTTATTTATCTATCTATTTTATATTTTTCTTTGTTCATTTGTTCTTTTATATCGAGGATAATAGAATAAACACTTATGTACTTTATTTTACATCCAGTCCTCGTGTGCATGCACTTTTGTAAATCTTGTCATCTGTTCCCACCGGCACACAATGCCCTACTCTTACAAAAAGCGGAACAGGATTTAACGTGTACGCAAGATGTTCTGCGTGCGTTCGCACACGGGGCCCCGGTTTATAGTCTCATCCGAAGGACTTTTGGGAAGAGTGGAGTCAGCACTGATGTTAACCCCAGGGGGAAAATCTCCTTGAACGGGAATCGAACGTGGGTCGTCCGAGCGCAATGTTCTGACCACTAGGCTATCCCGTCCCCTTTGTGTGCTGGTGGGAACAGATGACAACATCTACAAAAGTGCATGCACACGGGGACTGGATGTAAAAAAGTATATGAGCGCTTACTCCATCATCCTCGATATAAAAGAATAAAAGCAAAAAGAAAAGAAAGTTCTACCAATGACGAGATTTTGGCGTATGCAAACGTTTTTACCCATCATGAAAGTAGCCGCATTTTTGACTCGGGGATGTATAATGGTTATGTTCATGTCTCCGAAACCCATTGAACGCTGACAAGAATGACAGGATATTAACATGCATATTTAATCAGCATGTGTATATTTCACGAAGGGAATGAAGGCACCGGCAGGTCTGCACTTGAAGTTGATTTGGGAGATCGTAAAAAAGCTCTACACTTAATTCACCTTACGCTGCCGAGATTCGAACCCACCACTTCATGGACCAATGAGATTGAAGTCGAACGGTCTTAACCACTCAGCTATAGCGTCTGTGGGCTCAGTGGGAAGACTAGGACCACACAGATGAGCTTCATCCACTATACGAATGCGAGTTTGAGAGTGTTGCTCAGATTACTTGACCAACACTGCAGGTGTCTGTATCTCTAAGGGCCTGGTTGACGCCATGATAATTATATTATGATAGTAAGCGTAGAGTACAACCCTGTCAAGTAGTCTCAAAGCGGATGCACTTCTACAGCAGCAGCATTACTTTATCCCCGGTACCATTGATCATCACGTAAAAAAAGTCTCTGGTTCCGTGGCCCGGTTGCTCTGGTCTCATAGTGACCTCAGATTCGGTTTCCCCACACACTTTTGTGCCTGTGGTGAGATTCAGATTCAGATTCAGATTCAGAATATTTATGGTGAGTTTGTGTCAAAGTCTTTGGGGTTGGAGGTTCACGGGGGACGGTCGTTGGAGAGACGTTGTGGTGGTCGCCACCTCGGATGGATGACTCTCTCAGTCTGGCTCCGCGACAGAGCTAATACTGTCGTTAGTAGGGGGGTTAGTAGGTGGTGTCCTGCGTATGTTAGCTCAGAACAGGCACCACTGAACACCACCAAAGTGACCCAGCAGAAGTGCAGAGCCCCTCTAGCTGGTGGCCCCACGGCGGCCTGATATTGATGAGCTCCTTGTGGACTCCCGACCCTGGGGATGAGACATAATGAATCTGGGTATGGCTGTGGCGGGGCGATTGAAATGAGCGGCATGGGAACAGCAGGATGGGGACATTACAGGAAATGAGGCAGCCAAAAGAAAAATCAAGCTTTATTGCTCGCTTCCTGCAGACTCCATGGGCTCTGAGGGAACAGTCACAGCACGCTTGGGTGTGGCAAGATACAGATGAGTGGCGTGGGAACAGTGACACTGATGATCACAGAAAACGAGAGAGAAAACAAAACCTGCTGGGCACAAAAAATGAAAACCTTGCCACATCTAATGACCTTCGGTGATGACTCGAAAAATGTACCCATGAAAAAACCCCAACAAACCCTTCCTAAAATGCACGGAAGAAAGAAGGAAATAAAACAGATGGAATTAATTTTTTAAAAGATGGATCATGGAAGAAAGAAAGGAAAACAAAAGAAAGACATAAAACAAACATTAAAAGATATAACTAAAAAGGATGAAAGGAAGAATAAAAGTATCATATATATATATATAATATATATATATATATATATATATATATATATATATATATATATATATATATATATATATATATATATGTGGTGTGTGTGTGTGTGTGTGTGTTATATAATTGAGAAAATATTATGGAGAAAACAAGTGCAGCTAATCAGTCACAACTTCATTCTCATCATAGAATTGATGTTATTCATATATATATATATATATATATATATATATATATATATATATATATATATATATATATATATATATATATATATATATATATATATATATATATATATATATATATATATATATATATGTATGTATATAATATATATACATATATATATATACACATATATATCTATATATGTATATGGATATATATATATATATACATGGTGTGTGTGTGTGTGTGTGTGTGTGTGTGTGTGTGTGTGTGTGTGTGTGTGTGTGTGTGTGTGTGTGTGTGTGTGTGTGTGTGTGTGTGTGTGTGTGTAAAGAAGAAGAAAAACCAAAGAGAGAAAGAAGAAAAGAAAAAGTTTCAACAAAAAAACAAGAAAGAAAATAGGAAAGAAAACAGAGAGAAAGAAAGAAAGATTTATTCTCGTTCCTCATCTACAGCTTCCAGGTTCACCAATGGCGAGATTTTACGTATGTGACGTTTACTTACAATGAAGGTAACCACACTGTCACTTCGGAAAAATAAAAAAGGCACGAAAGAAACAAAGAAAAAAATAGATATAAATGGGGAGAAAGCAAAAAAAAAGGCAAGCAAAAAAGAAAGAAAGACAGCCAAAAAAAAAGGAAAAGAATAAGGAAGACGATCCCCCCTTCCTGCTTTCCACGAAAGAGAAACGAATGCTTATGATGGTGGTACTAGTGGTAAGGGGCTATTCTATAAGAGTTCTTATAAGTATTTTACAACAAATACCTCAACATGAAATTCTCTCTCTCTCTGTCTCTGTCTGTCTGTCTGTCTGTCTGTCTGTCTGTCTGTCTGTCTGTCTGTCTGTCTGTCTGTCTGTCTGTCTGTCTGTCTGTCTGTCTGTCTGTCTGTCTGTCTGTCTCTCTCTCTCTCTCTCTCTCTCTCTCTCTCTCTCTCTCTCTCTCTCTCTCTCTCTTTCTCGCTCGCTCGCTCGCTCGCTCGCTCCCTCTCTCTGTTCTCTGTCTCTGTCTCTCTCTCTGTCTCTCTCTAAGTCTCTCTGTCTGTATCTGTCTCTCTCTGTCTATTTTTTTGTTTCTCACTGATACACACATAACACACACACACACACACACACACACACACACGCACACACACACACACACACACACACACACACACACACACACACACACACACACACACACACACAACACACACAGAGCCACTGCACCAGACAACCATTAACCTTTCGCAGACGTATAATCTAACTTCATTGACGCCAAAACAAGACTGAAGGTTTTTAAAGATCGACATTTTCTGTCTGATACCAAGATTTGGAGCTCATTACATCTGCAATGCTCTAGCAGAAAAATCGATGGACACATACTTCTCATATTACTGCGTTCCTGAAATCAAAAGTTCTGCTGCACTTTTGAACTGGTTCCGAAGTTCAAGGCAATCATTATCTGGGAATGAATCATAAAATAAACGCTGAATACAAAACGATGTAACTGAACCACTTTGTGCTGCATGATTGTCTGTTCGTGTTGACAGGGGTGTTGGTAACTGGTTTCTGTCACTGTTCAATTGTGCAAACCTGGCGCCATGGCGGTGTCTGAATTCTCTTTGTGTATATGAACACATGTAGAAGATCAAATATGCACGTTAAAGATCCTGATACTCATTTCCGTATTCATCGGGTTATGGAAACAAGAACATACCCTGTGCATATATTTTTGAAGTCAGAATGCGGCTACCTTCATGGTTGGCAAATAAAAAAAACAGTTGCATATGCAAAAGCTCACCATTAATGAACCTTAGACAGCTCTCTAAAGGAAGAAAAGAAAAACTAAAACAAAAAATCCTTTTGTATGGTCACTATGTGTGGTGCAGATGTCAGTACGCTAAACTATACAGGGTCAAGAAAATACAATTATGCACAATTTATATAATCCGTGCACAAAGGTAATGAAAAAATCATTTAAAAACATTTCTCTCAAATCAAAATCTTTCATGTTTGCCGAGATGAGATCAAAATCCACTGTATGGCAGCCAAGGATAAAAGAAAAGATCAACGAGCGCAGCACGCCATTTTTATGATCCTTATCACCCAGTTCAGCATTCAGTGAAGGCAATGCATTGTGAAGATCTGACATTGTGCGCTTTTAATGGCTCCCCACCTCCACCCTTCACTCTCTGAAGGCCTCACACACACACACACACACACACACACCACACACACACACACACACACACACACACACACACACACAACCGCGACACCGCGCACCGCACGCGCGCCACGCACGCACACACACACACACACTATATCTGAAAATATAATTTTGACTTTGACGTTTGACTTTGACACACACACGAAATCTTCACCGCATCATTTCTGTTTCCATCACAATGCACTCCTGACCATCTCTGTCTTGCTCAGGGTGAAAAGCACGTCCAATAAAAGCCCTTGGGAAACTTTTAATCAAACATTTCACATACACTACAGGGGCTGCGTACAGCATGTGAAAGGTCCTTTGGCCACTAATGACAAGATACAAGAGTGTCAGAATGGAAAAGGGAAAGGAAAATGGGAAAAAAAAAGAATCTCAGTATAAACAACATTCTCACTTTCTGGAAATTCTGTGCTAAAAGTTTCCTCTTTTCTATTACTCCTTTAATTTTTTCCAGTTAGTCATTTCTCTATCCTTTCTCTCTTTTGCTCATTTTGCGCATATCCAGCCCATATCTATGCCCTTTTCAAGGAAATCTTAGGGGACACAGACAGAGAGACAGACAGACAGACGGACACACAGAGAGAGAAACAGACAGACAAACAGACAGAGACGGAGACACAAAGAGAGAGAAAAAGACAGACAAACAGACAGACAGAGACAGAGACGATAGGATGTGTAGAGTGTGGGTGCCCATGGGCCTGAATGTGTGTGTATTGTGTGTGTGTGTATGTGTGTGTGTGTGTGTGTGTGTGTGTGTGTGTGATATGCATGTGGGGATGTGCATGAGTGTGAGTACACATGCACCTGAATATGTGTGTGTGTTTGTGTGTTTATGTGTGTGTGTGACACAGAGAGAGAGAGATGAGAGAGAGAGAGAGAGAGAGAGAGAGAGAGAGAGAGAGAGAGAGAGAGAGAGAGAGAGAGAGAGAGATGAGGAGAGAGATAGAGAGAGAAGACAGAGACAGAACAGACAGACAGACAGACAGACAGCAGGAAACAGACAGACAGAGACAGAGAAAGAGAGAGAGAAATGTTGCAAGGCATATCTTTTATATGTTTTATAGTGGTTGCTTTTTTATAGAAAAGACCTCACATGCCTCGAGATCATTTGAGTTGACCAATACCATCATTACCATTCCTGATAATTTTTTCCATGTCGCTACAATCACACAGAACTGTAAATCTGAAACTTTTTTCTTAACTTACACACAGTTACATATTGATATTTCTTCCAGTGTCCCATCTGATGTATGCTATAGCATAAACAAGGGTACAAGTGTTTGAAATCTATGAAACCCTAAACTAAAATAAATAAAAACTTTTCGAATAGTTCTGAGCTTCTGCATGGACACCTAACCGGACTATGCAAAATAAGATACAAGGTCTAGATAACATACACAACTTATGCACAAAGACAAGGAATACAACACACGCGAAACCTCCCATTTCCCCCACATTAGGTTCAGACCAAATTCCAACACTTCGTCTGCCTGCTCTGGGATAAAAGAAAAGATCAAAACGCAGAAGGCCATTTTTATGATCCTGATCACCCAGTTCAGCATTCAGTGAAGGCAATGCATTGTGAAGATCTGACATTGTGCGCTTTTAATGGCCCCCCAACCCCCCCCCTTCCCTCTCTGTTCCTGCAGGGCAGGCCTCACGCACACATCTCTACTGCACCGCTCATTTCCATCACAATGCACTTCAAACGTCTCTGTCTTGCTCGGGGTGAAAAGCACGTCTAATAAAAGGCACTGGGAAACTTTTAATCAAACATTTCGCATACATTACGGCCTGCCTGCCTAGAGTGGCTGTAAAGCCCCTTGCACATTAGCAGCAAGAGAGGAGAGTCCAGGAATGGGCGGGTGACTCACCAGTAATGCAACTTTATAAAAGCTGAATCTTGC
>CM060336.1:48767346-48769846 GCA_030674155.1 Stramonita haemastoma
TCATTTCTGTACATCTCTGTCTCTGTACCTCTCTTTCTTTGTAAGTAAATGACTCTATCTGGTTCTATCTCTGTCTCTGTACATCTCTGTCTGTGTACATCTCTGTCTGTGTACATCTCTGTCTGTGTACCTCTCTGTTTCTTTGTATGTAAGTTACTGCTTGTCTGCCTGTCTGGCTCTGCCCACCTCTGTCTCTGTACCTCTTTACTTTTATTCTATTGTGTTTGTGTCTGTTTCACTCAGTGTTCTGCCTTTATGTAACTCTTGTCTTCCTTTCTTTCTGTATGTTTCTCTGTCTCTGTCTTTGTTTCCATGTGTCCTGGTATCCCTGTTCTTGATTTTACTACGATATGTTTAGAACTACTATTCTGTCTTTCTGTCCGTCTGTCTGTCTGTCTGCTATACTCTTCGTCCATTTCCTGCTGCTGTTATTGGGAAGCAGAAACCGCCCTGCAGCATGTAACATCCTGTTTTGCAGAGGCAGCCCAGCTCTTCGGACTCGAAGTCAGCCTGAAGAAGACAGAGGTTCTCTACCAGCCCGCACCTCAGGTAGCGTACCACCCACCTCACATTACAATTGGTGAGACAGAACTGAAGACAGTCCAGCAGTTTACCTACCTGGATGCACAATCTCCTCTGACGCAAAGATTGATAAAGATGTAGACAACAGACTGGCAAAGGCAAACAGTGCTTTTGGCAGACTCTACCACCGTGTCTGGAAAAACAAACACCTGAAGAAAGACACCAAGATCAGTGTCTACAGAGCCGTGGTACTGACCACCCTCCTGTACGACTCTGAGTCATGGGTCACATACAGACACCACCTGCGAATTCTGGAACGCTTCCACCAACGCTGTCTCCGCTCCATCCTCGACATCCACTGGAGCGACTTCACCACGAATGCTGAGGTGCTGGAGCAAGCAAGGATCACCAGCATTGAGGCCATGTTGCTGAAAACGCAGCTACGCTGGGCAGGGCATGTCTCTAGAATGGAGGACCATCGCCTACCGAAGATGGTTCTCTACGGTGAACTTTCCACCGGACACCGCTACAGAGGCGCACCAAAGAAGAGATTTAAAGACTCTCTGAAGAAATCTCTGTCAGCCTGCCTCATAGACCATAACCAGTGGTCAGTCCTTGCTGCTGACCGGCAGGCCTGGCGACACACTGTGCATCAGTCGGTCTCCTCCTTTGAGGACAATCGCAGAGCGGCCCTTGAGGAGAGGCGAATGAGGAGGAAGAACCGCGTCCCCTCTACATCAACCCCAGAATCGACTTTCCCCTGCAGCCGCTGCGGCCGGGTTTGTTTGTCACGCATTGGACTGAACAGCCACCAGCGAGCCTGTACCAGACGTGGACAGTGCCCTTAATCTTCGTTCGCGAAGCCAAGCCATGATGATGATGATATTGGGTGTTCCCCAGCCTAACACCCTAGGAATCCCCCAGAAGGTAGATGAGAAGTTTGCATGCACAGATGTTTTTAAGCTACTTATATCATGCGCAACTACACTGCAGAGGATTGTTTGTCTCCTTTCATGGGGACTTCAGGTTTGTTTGCAAAGAGCTTGTCTTGACATAGAATTTCAAAGTATAATAACGTGTTCGTGCAGGCGTTGTCACTTTTTTCCATCAATGATTGACAGTTGGTTTGGGTCAGGGCTGGTGGTCAAACGTGGACCATAACAGCAGACATTGAAAGAAGGATACAGGCAATGGAGAGGAGATGCTTTCACCAACTCCTTGGTATTTCACACAGAGATCACATCGCTAATGAAGAAGTGAAAACCGGAATCAAAAATTTTTTTTTAAAATGTCATTGGACCATAATTTTGAAAAGCTCCTGACCAGTGAAAAAAGAGCAAGCTTAAGTGTTTCGGACACGTCACACAAACATTTGGACAGCCAAGACAATCCTACAGGGAACAGTATAAGGAGGGAGACAAAGAGGCAGACAGAGGAAACGATAGGAAGACAACATCAGAGAGTGGACAGGCCTTGAGTGGAACGATCTGCTACAGAGGGCGGAGGACCGTGAGGAGTGGAGGAGGCTGGTTGCAAAATATCCAGTGGTGCCTCCATGGTGAAGTGAAGAAAGATGTCAAACTTCTACACCGCGGATTTTCTAGCACATGTACATGGAATAAAACGTTATAGGAGAAAACCTGCAGACCCTAACACCCCTCAGGGACACGTAAAAACTGAGCAGAAAAAAACAAATAAACTTGAATGTGAATAATTGCCTTAAACATAGCCAAAATATGTGCAATGCGTTCAGTTGTGATTTTATGGCTCTTAGTGTTTCATGGTTTGAAAACCTGATTAGGACAAATGCGTTATTATGCAACAGCCACTTGTAGGCGAGAGATTGAGTGGCATTGTGTGCAAAGTCGTTCAATGCGCACCATTTACACTCCTCTTTGTTCTGAAGCCCTGGTAGTTGTATCATCAATTGAGGTATAGAGATTTAGAACTTCTTGCAAATCGTATGTTTTTTTTTCTT
>CM060336.1:48787346-48789846 GCA_030674155.1 Stramonita haemastoma
ATATATACTTTTTCTTCCTTTTTCATAATTTTAAATTTTTTTTTTTTTTTTTTGCTTTCTTTTTATTCATTGTAGTCATTGTTACGTCGCAGTATTCTTTTTCAAGGAGAGAGAGAGAGAGAGAGAGAGAGAGAGAGAGAGAGAGAGAGAGAGAGAGAGAGAGAGAGAGAGAGAGAGAGAGGAGTTCTGACTTCAAACTTTTACTGTACAATGGCCTTAGGTTACTGTACAAAAGTAAATTGGGCATAGGGAATGGCACATGACAAGAGTTGTAAACATACTACTACCAACATATGAAAAGAGAGAGAGAGAGAGAGAGAGAGAGAGAGAGAGAGAGAGGAGAGAGAGAGAGAGAGAGAGAGAGAGAGAGAGAGAGAGAGAGAGAGAGAGAGAGAGACAGACAGACAGACAGACAGACAGACAGACAGACAGACAGACAGACAGACAGACAGACAGACAGACAGACAGACAGACAGACAGACAGACAGACAGAGTTTGTAATACTGCCTTGTTCCACCCCCCTCCCCAATTCCATTAAAATTAATTTCTCCCCGTTCCCCTTAACTTCCAGGTTACAGATATCCACAATGACTTGCTCAGGCTCTTCCCCTCAGGCAAACAACGTGAGAAGGAAAAAAAACCCAAACCATCCACTAACGATACATGCAACCATAACATAAGCTCAAATTTAACCCATCTCTGAAGCTAGAGTGGAGAGGGTTTTTTTTTTACCCCGACTGCATCATTTTTTGTATATTTCTTGAGCGGATGCAGTGACTACCTAATATCTCTGATGGCTCCATTATAACTGCAGCGCGTGCGCAGAAATGTGCTGGTGTTATTGCTATAAATGAGCTCTCAGGTTTTATCAAGAGTTAAGAGTCCATCTTGTTTGGGGTTTTTTCTGCGCTGTGGGAGCAGCTGGTCTTTTATGCTCGTTTTCGTTACGAGTAGAGCACGTTTGAAATTCTTAGGCACATTTTTCTATCCTGCTTTAAAGCACGATTTTTGGGTCTGCGTGGTTTCATTGTCGCGAATTGTGTGTGTGTGTGTAATTATGCTGGTACTTTGAGAGCGTTCAAGAAATAAGGCTCTGCTTCCTCTCCTGTGTTTTTTTCCCCGTCTTGTGTTGCTTCTTTATTGTAATCTGTTCTTCCTCTGCCTCTGTTTCTCCTAATTCTTCTTCTTCTTAGATAGATAGATAGATAGATAGATAGATAGAGAGAGAGAGAGAGAGAGAGAGAGAGAGAGAGAGAGAGAGAGAGAGAGAGAGAGAGAGAGAGAGGACAGACAGACAGACAGACAGACAGACAGACAGAGACATACAGAGACAGACAGACAGAGACATACAGAGACATACAGACAGAGACATACAGACAGAGACAGAGACAGACATAGACAGAGACAGACATAGACAGAGACAGACAGAGACAGAGAAACATAGACAGAGAGGTGTAGCTATTCCTTTCCCACCTTCCTCAAGACAACCTTTCAAATTTAGTTCTTTATATATACAAAACCTTTCAAAAGAACACAGTCAGAGTTGACCAGTGAAGCTGTTCATCTTGAAAGACGTACCAAGGCGTTAGCAAATACAAGATTCACAGCTACAAGGAAAGCAACATCAAAGTTAGAGTTCTCCGAGAATGTTATCATGAAGTGTTGCTGCATCGTTTCAATCTCTCTTTGCTTTCCCAAGGGAGGACCACAGCTGCGGCCCCTGTTTACTTTGGTTTTTATGGCCCATAACACGGCATCGTTTTCATTGGAAACTTTCTGGATGTTCAGGTATCACTGCACCTTTGGACTTTATTGTAAACTGATTTTCGATGTGTACCCTGCTTTGGCTTCTAATCTCTGCTCGTGTTTGAGATACTGCTAATTTGAGGAAAAGCTCTTCGAGAACTTTTAGATAGACTCTCTTTTTTATTTTTATTTTAGCCTGATTTTTGGTTTGTGTCACTTCGACTTTGTCTTTAAACTTTGAGATTATTGTGCTGTTGCAAGAGGCAGACAGAGGAAACATGGGAAGACATCATCAGAGAGTGGACAGGTCTTGGGTGGAGCGATCTGCTATGGAGGGCGGAGAAACGTGAGGAGTGACGGAAGCTGGCTGCAAAATCTTCAGTAGTGCCCCCACGGTCCATGGGACTAGGGGACAGGTGAAGGTGATTATTGCAAGAAAAAGTAGTTTGTCCTCCTTTCATCTTTTTTTTCTTTTGTTTGTCTTTCTACAATGAGAGAGAGAGAGACAGAGATAGAAACAGACACAGACAGACAGACAGACAGACAGACAGAAAGACAGACAGACAGACAGAAAACACACAGACAGCGACAAAGAGAGACAGAAACAGAGAGTTGTCTGTTACCTATCTCATAGTCTAGCTGACCGCTAGGGCACCGCTGAAGATTTTGCAACCAGCTTCCTTCACTCCTTGTGGCTCTCAGCTGTCTGCGATATGCTGTTCAACATGAGGACAGTCCTCTCTGATGTTCCCTT
>CM060336.1:48794846-48797346 GCA_030674155.1 Stramonita haemastoma
GAGAGGGAGAGAGAGAGAGAGAGAGAGAGAGAGAGATGAGAGAGAGAGAGAGGAGAGAGAGAGAGAGAGAGAGAGAGAGAGAGAGAGAGAGAGAGAGAGAGGAGAGAGAGAGAGAGAGAGAGAGAGAGGAGAGAGAGAGAGAGAGAGAAGAGAGAGAGAGAGAAGGCAAGGCAAGGCAGGCAAAGGCAAGGCAAAATTCTTTTATTCGAGGATAATAGATAAGCACTAATGTGCTTTTTTACATCCAGTCCCGCCCTTTTCAGGGAAAACATCAAGATAAAAAGATACTAAACAGTAAATGCACTTTAGTCACAAACAACTTAACCTGTGAGAATTTCTCTATCCCTTCTCTGTGAATTGATCTATATAAATAAAGTGAGAGAGAGATAGAGAGAGAGAGAGAGAGGAGAGAGAGAGAGAGAGAGAGAGAGAGAGAGAGAGAGAGAGAGAGAGAGAGAGAGAGAGAGAGAGAGAGAGAGAGAGAGAGAGAGAGAGAAGAGAGAGAGAGAGAGAGAGAGAGAAAGAGAAAAGACAGAGACAGACAGACAGACAGAGACAGAGAGAACAACATTAAAACTCTTTTGCTTCTTTCACATCCCATGAGAGCTACCGAAACCTTGTCTGCTTCCAGTCCCAAACCTTTAGAAAACAATGTAACTAAAATTGACAGCCACATTTTGTTCGGCTTGACCTTGCAGTGTTTTGGCAAACAAACGCTGAAGGACCTTAGCAAAGAAGACTTTAAATCACATTTGCGGGGCTCCAACACGGCAAAACTTCCTCAAAGTTTGGTTCCATTGTTTATATGGCTGTTTATTTCCCCAGGGAAGGTCACAGATGCAGCGATCATTTACTTCTGTGTTTTTTAATGGTCCGTAAAACAGCATCAGTTTTGCTACAACTGATGGAGATCATGCCATTGACATGCTTTGAGATTTTTACTGCAAAATTGAGTTATGTTTTGCCTTGCTTTTTTTTCTGCTGGTTTGTAAGTATATTCACAGGAAATAAAGCACATTAAAAAAAAGAAACTTAGGGAAGTTTTGCGCCCCTAGTTTAACGTAGTTTTCATTCTCTTGCTGAGTATCTAATAGATTTAATGTCAGCGGAAGGAAATGTTCCATTATTCGCTGATTTTCCTAACTTTCTTGTGTTGGTTTTCTTTGCAGTTTGTTGTACTTTTCTTCTTCTTAGTGTTGTTCTAGTTGTAGTTCTTACTTTGTCTTCTCCTCCTCCGCTTTCTCTCCTTTCTCCTTTCCTTTCTTACCCCTTCTTTTTTCAGACGCACGCACACACACACACACACACACACACACACACACACACACACACACACACACACACACACACACACACACACACACACACACACACACACACAGATTGAAGAGAGAGAGAGACGGAGACAAAGACAAGAGAGACAGAGACAGAAAGACAGAAATCTAATCAAATCAAATCAAATTCTCTTATTTCGAAGATTTGCTTCTTTAATCCAGTCCACGAGAGAGAGAGAGACGAGAGAGAGAGAGGAGAGGAGAGAGAGAGAGAGAGGAGAGGAGAGAGAGAGAGAAAAGAGAGAGACAGAGAAGAGAGAGAAGAGAGACAGAGGAAAAAGACAGAAAAACAGACAGACGACAGACAGAACAGAGACAGACAGACAGAGACAGACAGAGACAGAGACAGAACTCATGAACTCTGAACTCTGAACGATATTATTGTAGAAGGCCACCGGACCCATTACAATTTCACAACACCACCCGCACCCCCCCCCCCCCCCCCCCCCCCCCCCCCCTCACATTAATGTCGTTCTCAATCCTTTCCAAGAATGCACCTGAAAACACTTCCAAGCACAACGATTATAACATTCACTTGTGGTATTAGCATACATCTGATTAGAATGTTTGCAACATTTTAGACTAAAATAAATTTAGTAACTAAATAATATAATGAATGAAGAACAAAAATTGATTAAAGAATTGATAATTAGGGCACAAATTGTACACAGAGTAGCATAAGACACTGAAACAACTTGAGAAATACGTTAATCATTTTGCTACAGCCATCATTCTAAAGCAGAACGCCTTTTGTTGGAATGATATATGAATCGTCCCAAGTCATGAAGGCTTTTGTCATCTTGCATCATAAGTTTCAATGTTTTTTCTGAAGGGTATTGCCTATAACGAGATGGGATGTATTTTTGTCGCAAATCATGGCAGAGAGAGACAGAGAGAGAGAGAATATGTCTTTTTGAAATTTCTTTTCCTCATTATTTTTCTTTTCCATCATTATGATAAACATCAGTCTAGCTAGTGTCTGGGCTTTCCCCTCCTCTTTACGCTCTCTTTCTGGAGATCATGGTTTATCCCCCCGAGGAGGAATACTTATGATAACCCTCAACAGCCTGAGTTACCTGTATTCAAGTAACAATACAGACACTTGTAGAAGGGCTTGGAAGTGCTTGTGCAAAATATTGGGGGAAAAAAAATGCTCGAATGATTTG
>CM060336.1:48802346-48804846 GCA_030674155.1 Stramonita haemastoma
TCTATAAAGATGGCTTTTCTTTATGTAATGTGTTCCAGAAGATTTGTTTTTATCGGAGGTGTTTCTAAAGATCTGTTTTTCTGTAATGTGGCGTAAGGTTTGTACTCTTTCAACTTAAGGGGGATGTCTTCTGGACTGGAAAGGCGCCTGTACGAAACTGTTTCCTCTTGACAATTGTATTTGTATTGTTAATTGTTATACCACTTTACATCACAACATATTTCTCTGCGTGAAATTCGGGCTGCTCTCCCCAGGGAGAGCGTGTTGCCACAAGTGCAACACCTACCAGTATTTTTTCCTTGACTGCAACTGTATTTGTTTTCCTATCCGAGTGACTTTTTTTCTACAGAATTTTGCCAGGGACAACCCTCTTGTTGCCGTGGGTTCTTTTACGTGCGCTAAATAATTTTATGTAACACACATAACCTCGGGTGTATCGTCTCATCCGAAAGACTAGCATCCAGACTACCACTCATGGTCTAATGGATGGGGGAAAAGTCTCGTGCCCAAAACGGGATTCAAACCACCGCAAACTTCCTGAACTTTTCCGCTTTCTAGGCAGCGCGTTACCTGTAACCTACCGATTCACCTCTTCATGCATATTGCAGTATATTATATATTATATATATAACTATAATGGTTTATATAGTATTATATCTTTTATATATATATAGTTTTACTAAACTGTATAATGGCCTTTAGTGAATCTGATAAAACTGTGAATTTCACGAATTGAAGATTAAATTATTTAATTTGTTGTACTGAAAGTGGGGGGGGGGTTTAAAAGTTCTATGAGAATACAAAGAACTTTCCTTATCATTGCAATCTTTGAAAATAAAATCAGGTTTCATTCTGGTATAAATCAAGATTTAAAAAAAACAAAAAAGGGATTAACCTGAACACGAGTTTACAAACGCAGGTACAGAGAGGGAAAGAAATCTGAAGGACAGGAAACGAGTGGTGTAAATGAAGGCAGGGGAGACAATTAAACACAAAAGAAGCAATTCAACACAATTAAGCGCAAATTGTCCACTCCTTGCTTCAAATTAAGCACAAATTATTCACTCTTTCACCCAATTACACCCACTCACACACACACTCGCCAGCTCCTCCTAAAATGATGTGAAGATTCTAGCCTTATAAATTAGGAATAAGGACAGGCGTTTTCAATTAAGACTTTTTTGGTTTCTTGACAAGAAAAATGCAGTGAGTTTAAAAAGCAGGCAAACAAAAAAGAATTTTGTTCTGCAGTTCGATGGACAAGACGAGTTTTAATACTGGTGGGGAGAGAGAGAGAGAGAGAGAGAGAGAGAGAGAGAGAGAGAGAGAGAGGAGAGAGGGAGAGAGAGAGAGAGAGAGAGAGAGAGAGAGAGAGGAGGAGAGAGAGAGAGAGAGAGAGAGAGACAAGACAAGACAAGACAAGACAGACAAGACAAGAAACAAGACAAGACAAGACAGACAAGAAAGACAACAAGACAAGCAGACAAGACAAGACAAGACAAGACAAGACAAGACACAGACAAGACAAGACAAGACAAGAAAGACAAGACAGACAGACAGACAGACAGACAGACAGGCAGACAGACAGACAGATAAAGAGACTTCAAACTTTTACTGTACATCAGCCTTTGGCCGCAATACAAAAGAATGGTGGGCATACAGAGGCGGAATAAACATAAATCAAAGTAAATCGATATCAACTAACTATCAGCAAAAAACAGCAACAACAACAAAACTTAATCCAACAATAGCCAACCTTAGCATATTCATGACAAACCAATTTTTCAATGCATTAATCATAACCAATGTTTTGAATCTTAGTGTTTATCAGTATAAAAACCAATTTCTGAATCATTCATTTTTGTTGGTGCATGAAAACTAAATCTTTATAAGTTGTATCTCTCAGTAGGTATTGTAGCTTTGAATAGCATGTATTCAAAACCCAATACCTAAAAATCAAACTGAATGTCAAAGTCATTCGGATGAGACTATAAACCGAGGCCCTGTGTGCGAACGCACGCAGAACATCTTGCACACACGTTAAAACCCCAGTTCCACCTTGCGGAAAAGCAGGCCATTGTGTGCCGGTAGGAGCGGATGACAAAATTATAAAAAAACAAAACAAGCATGCACACAGGTATTGTGTTTAGACACCATTCCTAAGGAAAAAATCGGGGAGTTGGAGTCCCCAGGGCGGCTCGGGGCTGTATTAAAAAAAAATGGGTAGGCGCTGCACTTGTGGCGACGCGCTCTCCCCGGGGAGAGCAGCCCGAATTTCACGCAGAGAAATCTGCTGTGACATAAAGTGGTATAAAATAACTATAAAATACAAAATGTGTGCAAAGGAAGCCCCAAATTTCTTTCTGAGAAATCTGCCGTGGCTTAAAGTGGTTATAGGACACAATGATACACATCAGGAGGCAGGGATGGGGGTTTTCAGGACAGACGAGAAAACAAAAAGCACAGATGAACTCGGCAAAAAAAGGAACATGCGTCACGA
>CM060336.1:48809846-48832346 GCA_030674155.1 Stramonita haemastoma
TCTAATATGTTCTTGTTACAATCTATAATACAAAGAATATTACGAAGAAAAAAAGCAAGGAAGAAAAAATGCCACTATATGCATTAAGAATAAAGGCATTATAAAAAGGAGGAAGTTCTTTAAAAGACATGGCACGTGGCAATAAAGACCCAGCATTCAGGGGGAAAATGCATGTAACAGGAACTGGCAGCCGCTAAAAATGAACAGAAAATTAAATTTCTTGCTCTTCTCTCCATTTTTGCCCACATAACTGGGTTTGTTTCTTTGTTCGCTTCCTTCGTTGTTTCTGAACACTAGGAAATGGCGTGAGGCACTTCATGCTAAACTTTCTTCCCCTCACAATTAAGATCTGTTTTCATCTAATGCACACATATGGTTTTGGACTCCTTCAACTTTACATGCAATGGACTCGAGGCCTCTTTGCACTCAAGTTGTTCCTTTTAACAAGAATTATTAGGGGACGGGATAGCTCAATGGTCAGAGCGCTAGCTTTCCCCCGCCAATGTTAAGAAGCATCAAGCGTGGTTACCAATTGGATGGGTAACAGTTTGCCCGCCTTGGCTTCAGTACAGTTCCCCCAGTTCACCAGCTGTAAATGGGTACCTGCCCTCTTTAAGGTCAAGGAAGGTAAAGCAGTGAGGGAGAGGAGATGGGCGCCGCCCTCAGCATGCTCGCCCTAGAGAAGCTGAGGTCTCTGACGCCTCGCTCCCTACGACCACACAGGTTAAGGGACACCTTTACCTTTTATTAGGATGCCATTTCTCTCAATGTCTCCACCCGGTTTGAACTCTTTCAGCTTTACACTGAGTCATATTCAAATCCATTAATATTTTGTTTTAGTGTTGTATATATGTGTTTAGTATTTACAGTCAGAACAGTACTTGTTTCGTCCTCAGTGAATGTCTGGTTGCTGTTCCCAAGAGGTGTGTCACCACTATGGTACAGAAGTTGGAGGGGGGGGGGGGGGGGCTCAAAGGGGGAGGGGGAGGTAGGTGAGTAGGTTGAGGAAACGGAGTGGTGTGGAGGGGAGATAAACAGTGCAATAGCGGAGGAGATTCAAACTACTGACTTATCACTTTCTGGATGTGTGTAGAACTTGTATAGTACCATATTACCAAGTCACTTTTTGTGCTCTGTTTGGCTCACAGAGAGAGACAGAGGAATGCATTTATTTTTGTTGTTGTGTGTTTTTGCTTGTAGGTAGGCAAGTCTCTCACATAAAATTGTCGTGTTTTTTGAGGTTTTTAAGTGTCTATATTTATGTTGATGTGGTTTAGCTTTGTGTGCTATGTGTTACTACTTCTGTTTTGTTTTCTTAACCCTTAATGCTTTTTTCCGTTTTCTGTATCTGTTTATATGTCTCTATATGTCCTGCCTCTGTTCTCTCTCTCTCTCTCTCTCTCTCTCTCTCTCTCTCTCTCTCTCTCTCTCTCTCTCTCTCTCTCTCCTCTCTCTTCTCTCTCTCTCTCTCTCTCTCTCTCTCTCTCTCTCTCTCTCTCTCTCTCTCTCTCTTCTAGATTTAATACATATTCCTATGAAGCAAGACGTTTGCATTTTGACTCCCACCTGAATATGCTAGTTTTTTCTTTCTTTTAGCTTACTGGTTGTAATTTTCATTTCATTCATTCATTTTTATTTGACTGGTTGATTGAATGATTAAGTAGTTGATTCATTCATTCATTTTGTTCAAAAGGATATTGAATCAGTTTGAATTCCCTGGTCGTTAAACGAGTCTAAAAGAGATAGACAGTTGAACAGGAAAAACCCTTTAATATGAATACAAATAATTTTTGCTTTAGGAAAGAAAAAAACACCGAAGAAAGAAAGAAAAATCAGCAGTGCATATTTTCTGCCTCAAAAGGTAAAATGGGAAAGAATATAAAAATTTAATTTTGCGATTCATTTTCTCGGCTGCCGCTTCTTATTTGTGCTTCCTTGCAAATGCTGGCTTTTTGCTCTGTTTTGTGCCTGCTTTCTTCCTCTCTTCTTCTTTTTATTCCAAAGGTGTATAGTGGCTTCAGAGATGGATGGAGGGTGGAGAGGGAGTGGGGTAGGATGATGGTGGCCTGTATGTATTCCTCTTTCTGTTTCTTTTGTGATCTGATGGATTTTACCCTTTTTTTATATTCTGCTGTTATTTGCTTGTGTCTTTGCTTTCTTTTTTCGCTGTTGTTTCTGCACTCCTATCATTGCTGGTGATGCTGTTGTTGTTGTTGTTGTTGTTGTTGTTGTTGTTGTTGTTGTTGTTGTTGTGTTGTGGTGTGTGTGTGTGTTGTGAATGTGTGTGTGTGTGGTGTGTGTGTGTGTGTGTGTGTGTGGTGTGTGTGTGTGTGTGTGTGTGGTGTGTGTGTGTGTGTGTGTGTGTGTGTGTGTGTGTGTACAGATTTATTGCCATCATCGCACCGTTAGATTTTCACCATACCTTACGTCTCATTATGTCCTCTTCCACTGCTTGATTCCTTCATGTCTTTATTGGTGTTTCATTTAGATACAAAAAAGGAAACAAAAGTGCAAAACAAAGCAAAAAATACAAACAACTAAAAACAGGAATTCTTTAAGAGAACATGTTTTGCTTCTTATGGCATATTTTTCCACTGGTATGATTTTGTGTCTGCAGAATATATCACACTGTTTTCTAAAGAGTTTCTTTTCTCTTAATCTCGCCGTTATTGCTTATTTCTTTGAAGTTTTTGGCTTTATTTTGATTTCATATTTGGAAAAAGTGCGATTGTTTTTGTAACACTTTACCAAGCCTATCCCAGCCAGTTTTTGTTTTCATTTTACACTTTACCCACTACCTGTAAAAGTAGGCCATTGTGTGACAAGATTTACAAAACTGCATATACACGGGAACTGGATGTAAAAAAGCACATGAGTGCTTATTCCATTATCTTCGATATAAAAGAATTTAAAAAATAATAATAAATAAGAAAACCTTCCTGGGTTCATGGCTATTTCTATAAAACTCGAAGGAAAAAGATAGAGAAGCAAGATTGTCATGATGGTAACTCAGGTAGACATGATTCCGGTTCACAGCCAAGCTTTCTGAAATGCTGCAGGGATCATGGCACTGTGTCGGCCATAATGGTGATGATGGGCTGAGGGGCCACAGAGGCAGGGACTGTCAGTATCCTTGTGTTCTATGGGTCCATCACACTGCATGATCTGTGCTGAAAGCTGCTTAGCTCCCTGTTTGTTCTCTTCTGCTCTCTGATTTCTGCTGGTCTGTTAATGCAATCTAGATTTTTGTTTTTAAAGTTCTTCCGAAAGAAAGTGAATCGTAACAGACATTTGAATTTCGATTCTAACATTTTCTTATTGTCTCATAAACAGAGAAATTCAATATGAAAAAGACAATATGAAGAAAACAAGTTCACGATCAGATAAAAAAAAACCAGAAATACAATGTAATACAGTAAGCTTTATCTACACTTTGAAACCAAGCAAACACACACACACACCACACACACACACACACACACACCACACACACACACACACACACACACACACACACACACACCACACACACACACACAACACACACACACTTCGGCATGGGAGATACTTGTTATCGTTTAAGTCATTCTGGAAAAAAAAGGCAGGAGAATGGACCAAAAATGCAGAAAATAGGCAAGAAGCCGGTGACAAAAACAGGAACAAGGCAGAAACAAAGAGAGGGACAGAAAAGAGGGAATTCATGGCACATTTTTCCAGAAGGTGGAGATGCTATTTACACCAACATGCTCCCCAGTATCCCCACAGGGGACATTTGCAACAAGTAAAGAAATTGAAACCAGACACATACGAAACAGACAGACAAACGAACAAACAAAAGAAAAACAAGCAATCTTATCTAGTAAGCTCTATGACTCTTATCACACTGCTTAAGTTGATCACATTGTGATCATCTCTTCCACTTCAGTGTTATTCTGGCACACTCTTGTCACAATATTTGAACGCACATAAAGTCATTTCAAAAAAAAAGAGCTTTTGAGAAGCTGTGCATACACATTTGTAGCTTTTGCTGTATTGCTTTTAGCTTACGTTATTTATTTTTACTTGTAATACATTACAGTTTTGTTTAAGGGGATTGTCTTTTTTTTTTTGGGGGGGGGGGAGGGGGGGGGGCCTGAAAAAGGTATGCTGGTTTTGTTCAACCCTTCACACTCAATTTAACTCTATTCCCAGCAAGTAATCTCATTTTGTAACTGACTAGCTATTCTTTGTGAAGAAAGATAAAACCCCTGAAAGAATTTCAAGATGATTATACCAACACGAATATACTGAAAGCAGTAGGTAGAAAGCCATATCTATGATATTATCAATTCTAGCACACATGATTCAAGATCAAAGCCAAGCCGTTACAAACACTGCAACATTCCGCTGTGTTGCCCCCTTGGTCATTATTGGCTGAAGCAAGCTGGGGCCACAGATGCAGCGATTGTTTACCTCCCTTTTTTCCTTGTCCCACAGCGCAGCACGACTTCTGCTGAAAACCTGCTTGCCTCCCCTTTCGCTCTCTTGTACTCTCTGGCCCCAGCTGGATTGTAATGCGTTTCCGTTCTAAATAAAGCACACAGAAAGTGGTCAAGAAAACCTCCTACCTCTGTGCAATCACCCCCCCCCCCCCCCCCCACTATCTTCCACTCCACTAGACGTTGATGTCATTTTCTTTCATGCCCATTTGCTCTTTAACGACATTGTTTATTCGCTTGTTTTGAATGTTTATTGTTTTTTTTTATCAAAAAGAGGGAGTGAGAGAGTATTTTATACCTGTGTTTTCCTGTCTCTCTACTTTTTTGCTTTGATCTTTCTGTTCTGCTTTTAATGGCCAATAAACTCCAGTCACACACCAAAAGATACTTTTACAGCCTTTACCTATAGCACCTTCCCAGCAAGTAAGGTCAAGGGTATCATACGAACACACCAAAACAGAACCAAATTCCAAACACACACACACAAATATTATATTATATATATATATATATATATATATATATATATATATATTATATATATATTATATAGTATATAGATAGTAGATATAGATACAGATATATGTATATATTATAGATATATATATCATTCTCTTGGTGTCGTGGGATCTTTTACCGTGCAAATGTCGGGGCAGGACAGGGCTGAAAACAGCTCTTTCGCTCGCAACTTTGCCCCAAAAGGCACCTTTTTCTGGAGGGGGTTGTGTATGCGTGCGCGCACGCACGCTTCCGTTGTTGTTTGTCAGTGTGTTTGTTTGTGTGCATGCATGTGGCGGGGACCTTGCACTTTGCTGTGGTGCATCATATTGCTGTATATTGTCATTATTACTTCGCGCACTGCTTGATTTTTGTCGCGTTCACTTACCAGCTTTTCTCCCGACTAACCAGATTTCTTAGCTCTTTGGGGCTGTGGAGTCTCCACAAATCCGGCGCCACACATATCTAAAGATGGTGGGGGAGAGTGCATGCATATAGTACCATAAAATATATATCGTGATAGACTACGCCGTGTGTGTGTGTGTGTACCTGCTTTACATGACACACCAAGGTGAATATTCGAAACACTAGGAAACTTCCTAGGATGGAACATACACGGTGCTGAGGCGGCGGAGGTGGTCACAGATGCCACGTCTGTCTGCCTCCCTCCTCCTCCCTCCCTCCCTCCCTCCTTCCCTGCACTATGGTCCCACTGCGGAGCATGACCTTTGCGGAAACCTGCTTCCCTCCCTTTTTGCCTTCAGTCTCTCCTTTCTGATCCCAGCTGGTTTGTAATGCATTTCCAGGAGAAATAATGTGCAAGCTAATGTTCTTCTGATTCTCTTTCTATGTGTGTGTGTGTGTGTGTGTGTGTGTGTGTGTGTGTGCGTGTTGCGTTGTGCGTGTGTGTGTGTGTGTGTGTGAGTGTTTGTTGGCATAATTTTCTCCTTTCTCCCCTGTTCTCGCAATTTTAAAAGGACACTTGTTTGTTCTTTACAAAGAATTCATAGGTATATCTATCTGCCCATGTCAACAAAATCCAAATTCATGCCTTCAAAAATGCTGGAGGACTCATCGGTCTGTGTTGGCACTACTGGTCATGATGTGCTGAGGCAGGGGCCACAGATGCAGGGACTGTCAGCTTCTCTGTGTTTTATGGTGTCATCAGCCAGCACGACCTTTACCTAACCCTGATTAGCTCCCTTAACGCCCTCTTCTGTGTTCCGCCCTCGGCTGGTCTGTCCTGCATTTCTGTATTGAATGATGCATGTGGGGGATGTGTGACACAACTGCCAGCCTCGGTACCGTTCCATGATGACCACTAGGTGGTATAAGGTGTACCTTTATCTCTTTTGAGGTGGTAGCATCCTTTTTGTGAATGCTCTTTTTATTTCCATACCCGTAAATTGTGAAATCCATTGTGTAATGAATGATTTGTGTTGTGAGTATTTTCACACGCCCGTGCCCACATCTGCAGGTTGTGGTTTTCTTAAATTGTATGTGGGGTTATTTTTTAATTAAATCTGGAATCCGGCGTTTTGAATCTTTTTCAGATAAATGGAAGAGATAGGAAATGCTTTGTTTGATTGTGGTTTCTTTTCTTAACCTTCAGTCCTGCCTAGGTCTGATCTGTTTGCTTCACTTTGAAGAATGTATATCCCTGAACAGTCTGGTTACAGGATTCAACTTTTCCCCTGCCCAAATACCAAAGACAAAACAAAAAAAATCAATTTACACCAAAATAAACATAACAAAACCAAACCCTTTAATAATCATGACTGCAATGTTGTTCGCTTTTCTGGCTCATGGTAAAACAGACTGTTCTATGCTTGTATACTTTTTATCCCCTTTCTCTTACATTTCCATGTTCATTGTAGAACGAAAACATTCCTGTTTGCTCTTTCCATCGCACTCAATCTAACTTCTTATAACCAGATATATAGTTTAGCATTTAGCTACTGCCTTTGAAAAACAAAATCAAGGACTCCAGACATATCAACATAAAAAACTTATTGCAATGGCTAGAGAATATCCATGATATCAGCAAAACCTCCCCATGATTCATGTTCAGCTTCCAGCATCACAAAAGTTGCATGCAGTATTGCGCCTTGTTGTTTAAAATGACTGGTCATCATGTGCGGAGATGGGGGCACAGCTGCAGTGGCAGTCCCCTTCTTCCTTTTTACAGTCCCTCCACGCTGCTCGACCTTTGCAGAGGCGGGTTTAGCTCCCCTTGTGCCCATTGCCGCTGTTTGATCTCAGCTGGTGCACTTCCGCTAAAAAAGAAAAAAAAGAAAGCCGTCACAGGGGAACTGTGTGACAAAAGTCCCGCCTCCATGAACTGATTCCTTCCCCAACTAACTTTTATTCCGTTAGTATCGCTTTACACACACACACACACACACACACACACACACACACACACACACACACACACACACACACACACACACACACACACACACACACACACACACACGCACGCACGCACGCACGCACGCACGCACTCACGCACACACAAAGAGAGAGGGTTTGTTTGTTGTTTTATCTTTCTCTCTTCATTTCTGTCGTGCTTTGAAGAGGGAATGTGCTTTAGTGTGAAGTGATGAAAAGGCGCTGCTTTCCTACCCACGCTAAGTATGAAAATAAACAAACTTGAAAAAAACCCGAAAGAATGCAAATAAAGAAAATATGTTTGTTATACCCGCGACATTATTTTTAGTTTGCATTTGAGCTCTTTGTAAGTAAAAATAAAATCCCTTCACATTCACTATCCCCTTTCTAGCGATATATTTTATTTCCACAATTTGTCACTTGTGAAAAAAAAAAGATAATCGAGAACCCTTGACATAATTGTGTCAACATCCAAAGGGTCAATACAATACGTAGCGGACATCTGTTTTATCTGGTAATTTCTCAACGATTGGTATTTATACTCAATACTTCAAATAAGCCGTAGCTTTTTACTTTTGTTCTTCATATTGGTCATCATTTGCTGAGGCAGGGTGCCAGACCACAGATGCAATCTTTGTCGGCTTCCCTGTTTTTACGATCATATTACGCAGCACCATCTTTTACTGAATTTTGTCTTACCTGTGGCGATAGATACTGCTTCAGAAAAATAGTAACATACCTTTCTTATGCCTTCACCTGTTTTCCTGATCTCAGCGTTTGATTGAGCGTACATCAGTTTTGGAATAAAACACGTTGACATTGTATGAAAAAATATTACACCGCCGTAGCATAAGCATAGATAGCATGGTAAGTCAGGCCCAATGCATCCAACTTTGGCGTGAGAGAGAATTGTTACATTATGGAGAGAAAAAAAACATGCAGGACAATGTACCCAAAAAAGGTAGAAAACAGACGAAAAGGAGGTGACAGAAAGAAAAGGAAAAGGAACAAGACACAAACAGAGAGAGGAATAGAAAAGAGGGAATTCCTAGCGCAGAATTTCCAAAAGGCGGGGATGATGCTGTATATACTGACTAGCCCTCGGCATCCCCAGTGAGGGGGGAAGCTGTGCTGTGATCAGCTGAAGCAAGGAGCGGGCCCCAGATGCAGTGACTGTCCTCTGCCTGTTTTTTACGGTCCCATCACGCCTCACGACCTTTGGGAAAACCTGCTTAGCTCCCTTAACGCCCTCTTCTGCTTTCTGACGTTACAACGGGTCTGTAATGCGTTTCCGGTTTAAATAAAGTGCTGTGGAGTTGCGTTAGAAAAAAGGTCCTTGCTTCTGTGTGTGTGTGTGTGTGTGTGTGTGTGTGTGTGTGTGTGTGTGTGTGTGTGTGTGTTTGTGTGTGTGTTTGTGTGTGTGTTTGTGTGTGTGTGTTGTGTGTGTGTGTTTGTGTGTGTTTGTGAGTGTGTGTGTGTGTGTTTTGTGTGTGTGTGTGTGTGTGTGTAAGTGTGTGTGTGTGTGTGTGTGTGTGTGTGTGTGTGTGTGTGTGTGTGTAAGTGTGTGTGTGTAAGTGTGTGTGTATGTGTATGTGTGTATGTGTGTGTGTGTGCGTGCCTCTGTGTGTGTGTGTGTGTGTGTGTGCGTGCGGGCCTCTGTGTGTGTGTGAGTGTGTGTGTGTGTGTGTGTGTGTGTGTGTGTGTGTGTGTGTGTGTGTGTGTGTGTGTGTGTGCGAGCACGCGTGCGCGCAATGATTTTGTTTTGTTTTGTTTGTGTTTGTGCTTTGATTTTTTGTTGTTTTTGTTTAGTTGTTTGTCTTCTCTTTCTGTCCTCCCAGTTGGCATAATTTCCCTCTCTGTTTCTTTGTGCTTGTACCTTGACTGGGGGAGTTTGTTGGAGTTTATTTTTTTCCTGGAGGAGATAACAGGAGGATATGCTGTCTTCCTTTTCGTGTCCTTTCATTTTTGCTTTAATTTTTTGTTTTATAGCGGCTGTGCTACACTGACACAAGCCAAATGGCGCTTGTCACCTCCCTACCCTGATGTTTGGAGCAAAACTAAGGAATCGAACACCCTTTCCCTGGGGAAAACAAACACAGAATGATAAACACGCACACAGACACAGGCACACACACACACGTACACTCATTCACTCACACACACACGCACACACACGCACACACACGTACACGCACGCACACACACACACACACACACACACAAACACACACACACACGCACGAACGCACGCACGCACACGTACACACGCACACACGCATGCACGCACTCGCACACACACACACAGAAACAGGTGTGTGCGCGCGCGCGCGCGCGTGCACACACACATATACACACACAAATGTGCACGTGCACACACGAGTCATATGGTTAGAGAGAGAGACAGAGACAGAGAGAGACAGAGAGAGAAAGAAAGAAAGAGAGAGAAAGAGAGACAGAGACAGAGACAGAGACAGAGAGAGTCATAATGGAAAATTACATAAGAATATTCGGCAAAGAAAAGAAATATCGGAGCTACAAAAAAACAATAACATTGTTCAGGGAAAAAAAAAACAGGAAGAAGATAAACGAGGAAAAGTTCGCATAACTTTTTTTTTAATCCCACAGGGTGTACATTAAAATGATAAATTCAAACGTATTCATCTAAACAGCAGTGAACAGAACCTATCTTAAATGATCATACCATATAAAATGGCTGCTATGCTTAAACTACAAACATTCACAGACTTGAAACTTCATCCAGCATACATCCCCGAAATTGGAATGCGGCTACCTTCATAAAGGTAAAAAAAAAGGTCGCATACGCAAAATCTCACCATTGGTGAACCTCAGAGCTTTAGCCGAGGGAGAAAAAAAGGTTTCCTCTTGTTCATTCATTGGCAGTTTTCGTTATTGATGCCGACAAACAGGCATGTGCTCAACACACAGAGCCCTGGAGGAAATGAGGTGTCGGCATTAGTTAATGATGGCGGCCCTGCATGCATGTAGCTAGGCTTGTGCTGTTGTTGTGTTATTTCTTCTGGAAGCTGAAGAAACCAAATGAATGAAAGGAAGTCACACACACGCCTACACAAGTTCTTCCCCTAGTGTTAACATCAGTGCCAACTCCGCTCCCCCCCAAAAGTCCTTCGGATGAGAATATAAACAGAGGTCCCGTGCGCGAACGCACGCAGAACATCTTGCGCACACGTAAAAACCCGTTCCACTTTTCGTCCGTCCTTCCGTATGTCTGTCTTTCTGCCTGTCCCTCTGTCTTGCTGCTTCTGCTGCTGCTGCTGTCAATGATACTAGTGCCCGTGCTGAAATATGACAGCTCTTGTTGCTACTTTGTGTAGCCACTCTCCTTGATAAACCAGTAAAAATATTATGATGCTGCTATCGCCATGAATGCGAACAGAAATCTTGTTTTTTCTGTCTGCTATTCAAAAAAGACTACAATGACGAGACATCAATGATATGACGACAATGATGATGATGATGATGGTGGCGATGATAATAACGAAAATTAGGGTGACGACAATAGTTATGCTGATGACGACGACGATGAAGAGGAGATAGGAAATGAAAAAATAAGATATTCTTCCTGGTAGCACAGCCGACAAGGATTACATTCTAACAAAGAGTGACAGCAAGCCAGTTTGCATACACATACTTACTATCATAGTGAACAGTATCAGCGTGGGAAACAATGAATATATGTCCCCTGGGAGTTATGGTAAACAGTGAAGTTATGCAATACTCCTGCAAATGGACAATTTTGACACTTTTGAGGTTTGCTATAAATAAGTTTGAATAACTGCAAGGATATTGGAAACCACCTGCAAAAGGGGAAGGGGAGGGGGCGAAAGCGACAAGGAGAGGAGGAGAATCCCTCCATTATAGTGGTCTGGGTGCTAGGTTTTTAGATGAGACGGTAAACCGGGGTTCCGAGTGTTACACATCATTATTTGGCGCACGTAAAAGAACCCACGGCAACAAGAAGGTTGTCCTTTCAAAGCCACTCTGATAAGGAAACAAATAGATCTAGTCTCAGACAGGAAAAAGTATAAAAAAAAAATACTGGGTGGCACTGCACTAATGGCGACGAGCTCTCTCCCCGGGGACAGCAGCCCAAGTTTCACACAGAGAAATCTGCTTCAACATAAAATGGTATAAAATAGAAAATAGAATAAAACAAATGAACTTTTATATGCATGCTGTCACCCTTATTTGCAGGGTTTGCTCACGTATCCTTGCAACAGCCGCTGGACTATGGTAAATATCTTAGAAAGAAATTGCACGCGCGCGCTCGCATGTGTGTGTGTGTGTGTGTGTGTGTGTGTGTGTGTGTGTGTGTGTGTGTGTGTGTGTGTGTGTGTGTGTGTGTGTGTGTTTGTGTGTGTGTGTGTGTGTGTGTGTGTGTGTGTGTGTGTGTCTGTGTCTGTGTGTCTGTGTGCGTGTGAGTGTGTGTGAGTGTGTGTGCGTGTGAGTGAGTGAGTGAGTGTGTGTGTGTGTGTGTGTGCGTGTGTGGTGTGTGCGCGCGCGCGCGCGCGTGTGTGTGTGTGTGTGTGTGTGTGTGTTGTGTGTGTGTGTGTGTGTGTGAAATTAGGTTTATTTCGGACCCAGGCCGTGTCATAATCCTACGTTTGCTTTCAGCATCCTTAATTATGATTGCAATTAATTTATCAGAGAGAGGAATGACATGTACGTGTTCATGCATATCTTAATTGATGTGTAGTCAGCTGTAATTAGCGAAGCGCAATTGCATTACAGAGAAACGACAGCAGTTTTTTTTTCTGTCCCTTTCTCCATGTCTTTGATTAGGAAAGAAATTCATTTGTAAGGATGTTTTGGTTTTGCTTTTCGATTTTGAATGTCTAGATGTAGTTGTGTGTGTGTGTGTGTGTGTGTGTGTGTGTGTGTGTGTGTGTGTGTGTGTGTGTGTGTGTGTGTGTGTGTGTGTGTGTGTGTGTGTGTGTTTGTGTGTGTGTGCGTGTGTGTATGTGTGTGTGTGTGTGCGTGCGTGCGTGCGAGGGGTGGGTTATAGTGGTGGTGATTTTTTGCTTGTTTGTAAAATTATTGCATGTTTCTGTTTTAGTGTGTTTGTTTCGTGTTTTTTTGTTTGTTTTTTGTTAGCTTCGTGTTGCTTCGTGTGGTCTGTTTCTTCTCTTTCTTTTTGGTTTTGATTTTGGTTTTAGTTGTTTTTTTTGTATTGCTCCTGACCTTAGTTACTTAATAGTCTATTTTATTTTTTGTTTGTATTTATATGTATATATCTATATATTCTATCTATCTATTTTATTTTTTTGTTTGTATTTTATATGTATATCTATATATCTATCTATCTATCTATCTATCTATCTATCTATCTATCTATCTATCTATCTATCTATCTATCTATCTATCTATCGATCGATCGATCGATCGATCGATCGATCGATCGTCTGTCTGTCGTCGTTCTCTTTTTTTTTTCTCTTTTCTTTGTCTATCTATCTATCTCATCTATCTATTATCTTCTGTCTGTCTGTCTGTCTGTCTGTCTGTCTGTCTGTCTGTCTATCTATCTATCTATCTATCTATCTATCTATCTTCTGTGTTATCTATCTATCTATTATCTATCTATCTATCTATCTATCTATCTATCTATCTATCTATCTATCTATCTATCTATCTATCTATCTATCTATCTATCTATCTATCTATCTGTCTGTCTGTCTGTCTGTCTGTCTGTCTGTCTACTTACCTATCTATCTCTCTGTCTATTCATCAATAAATCTCTTTATCCATCAATCTGTCTGTGTCTCTGTGTGTCAGCATGTCTGTCTCTCTGTCTATGTGTCAGCCTGTCGTGATCAATAAATGTATTCATTCATTCATGCTTGAATTCATTTGTCGATTCATTAATCAATCATTCTGCCAATCATTTACTCAACTGACTTGTATGTTAACTGTATTTGTATCTCTTTTTCCTTTCTCTACTCACTTTGTTTTTTGTGTGTGAGAGACAGAATCTGGCTTTTTCCGTCTGTTATGAGTGAAAGTAGTATAGTTGATCTCTAAGGACAAGGTTGTTTTGAGGAATCTGGTTTTGGTTTTTATCTCATTTTATGTGTGATCGATGTGGGTTTTCCCACAACGCGGTGCCCGTCCTAGGCTGACCCTTATGATTGACCTGGGCGTTGATACAAGCAAGGACAGTATTGTTGCCTGTCATATGAGCGAAAATATGCCAAAAGCGCATCAAAAGTTAGGCTCAGCATATCCCACTTGGGCGTGTTTTGCTTGACTAACATTGGTCCCTTCGCTCTCAGTGCACCAATGACCCCCCCTGACCACCATTCTGCCAGTGGACATGTTCCCTCAACACTTCCTCCTCAGCACCCACTGATTCCTGACACAGGTTCCTCAGAGATGAGGCAACAGACCTGTCAGCAGATGCAATGTTGTGTATATTTATAGATCTAGCCCCGCCCACCACAGGCGCCATAGTTATGGGGGGCTGTATGCAGAAGGGAGGAAACAGCGGGCGTAACAGAATCATCACCACAGTGTAGATGAACAACTTCTCTAGGCTGTCTATCGACTGATGACAAAAGCAGAACATGCCGCCCGTGCCTTTAAAACCCAAATGAATTAAGGGATGATAGGGGGCCTGTTAGTATTAATATCACCTCTTTGTTCTGGAAATTGTGTGCCAGAAACTTCCTCTTTCTTTATCCATCTGTTTCTGCCTTTTTTCCGGTCACCTCATTCTTGTCTTTGTTCTGTCTTATTTAGAAAGACTTCAAAGATAACATTTTTCTAAGATGCTGAAGTCGGATGCGCTAGGCCTGACGGCAGCTAGACGCATTTCGTTCATACAACAGATAACAGTAGCTGCTGCCTGAGCGTTCGACGATGAAGAAGAAAGAAGAAAGAAATGCAGGTAGGCAGTACAGGGATGTAGTCTGGAATGCTGGTGTGGTGTGGAATGCCGTCTGGCTTGTCAGTCAGATCAGTGATGGTTTCTGCTTATCTGTTAGGTCACCGCTGTTTTCTCTATGGCAGTTGTGAGGAAATCAGGAAGCTGTTAGCGGGAAGAGGAGGTAAGGGTTAATGAAGAGGGTATGTCATAAAAGTGGTAGAGGGGTTGCATCATGGAGAGTGGTTTCTCATCTGGAAGTTGAGTTCTATCTCACTTCCAGACACAGTAGGGGGCCTAGCAGATGAAGCCAACGCGGTTTAGTGAGCTGTAAAGGCTGTGAGGAATTAGACATAGCTTATTATTACTAGCGGGAAGAGAAGGGAGAGGTGGACGAGGAGGTTGCATCCTAGAATGGTTCTACAGCTGGTAGAGGGATTGCATGGTGTGAAGTGGTTCTCCATGTGACAGTATAGTAAGCCTTGCTTTGTGGCTGGTGAAGCAAGCTGATATAGTTATATAGTAAGCTGTAAACGTCCTTTGTGAACTCTGTTGGCAGAACAGTACAATTGTTAAGATGAACTGGTTTTAGATTAAAACTGCACATGCTGTTAAAGCATCTAGACATCCAACATCTTATAACATTTAATTTGACAGATCTGACAGGATTGTATGATTGCTGCTGGGTCCCCAGCCATATTTTTTCTCAGTGCCATTATGAGCAACAGATTTTGCTGTCAGTGATCTCGCTCCCTTGCTTAGACAAAAGAAGATGACTGAGGGTAGTGCTGGTTACTGGAGACAGACAGCAGGGTGTGGGTGTCTATTGTAAGACAGGCAGATCACCAGCACAGGGCTAATGGCATCACCGCCGTCTGGTCTGTACTATCTCAGGTGGAAACGGGTAATGGGCCAGAGGAAAGAAAAGGGTAAAGGTTGAGGGGTGTCTGAAGATCAGTATAGGGATGGTAAGACATTTTGAAGAGGGGAGGGGAAATTAAGGAGGGAGGGAGGAAAAGGAGAGAGAGAGAGAGAGAGAGAGAGGGGGGGGGGGGGGGGAGGAAGAAAGAGGCAAACAGACAAAACAGAGAAGAAAGGAAATAGAGATACACAAACACACACAGACACACAAATAGAGAGAGACAGAGAGAGAGAGGGAGAGAGAGAGGGGGGGAGAGAGAGAGAGAGAGAGAGAGAGAGAGAGAGAGGAGAGGAGGAGAGAGGAGAGAGAGGAGAGAGAGAGAGGGGGGGGGGGGGGGGGGGGGCGCGGGGAGGAAGAAAGAGGCAAACAGACAAAACAGAGAAGAAAGGAAATAGAGATACACAAACACACACAGACACACAAATAGAGAGAGAGAGGGAGAGAGAGAGGGGGGGAGAGAGAGATGTTGGAAGTAAGATGGGATGGCATAATGCGTCATAAATCAAGAGACAGTCTATATAAACACAAAACACACATACCCAGCCACACACACACACACACACACACACACACACACACACACACACACACACACACACACACACACACACACACACACACACACACACACACACACACACACAATCATACATCTACCCATCATTATTATCCTAATCAGAGCCAGAGCTTCACACTATGTTCCTTTAATACAAACTAGGCTGGGGAGTCTAAATAACATAATTTTGATATGCGCTGGATCTACCAAAGCCATAACCCTTGTCTTTGCCATCAATGGCAGATCAGCTAAGTGCATGTCCTGTTAGCATACCGACCAGAACCTTTCATACGCCATTAATGGCAGATCTACTAAATGTATATCCTATTAACATAGTAAATGAAATTTTATCTGCCATTAATAGCATGTCTGCTAAATGCACATCCCGAAAACATACTAAACAGAACATTTTATCTGCCGTCAATGGCAGGCCTGCTAAGTACACAATTATCATATTAACAGACTCACCGCAGCCTTATCTGTACTATTTGTGGCAGATCTTCTAAGTGTATAAATTATCTTATCAATGTACTGACCAGAACTTCTTCTGTGCAATTAGTAACGCATCTGCTAACCGTACACTCCTGTTAACACACTGCCTTGTCTCCTGCCATTAATGACAGTCAAGTTAAGTCTAGTCCAAAACATCTTTAAACATCCCACGAAGGGCAATTACAATACTGATAAGCATATTCATACTTATTCATAATCTCAAAAGATACAAGATAGCTACATTCTATATGTTTTCAAATATTCTACGATGACTTCAAAGAAAAATGCCATAAACACACAAATACACACACACACACACACACACACACACACACACACACACACACACACACACACACACACACACACACACACACACACACACACCACTGTTTTAAGTGCACATCCTGTTAACCCACTGACCAGAACCTGTTATATTCCATTAATGGCGGGTCTGCAAAGTGAATATCCTGCTAACATAGTGACCAGAACCTCTCATAATACGCCACCAGTGACTGACCCTGCTGAGTGTATATCTGGCTAATATACCAAGAGGAGGGAAGACTCTGAACATGGCTGTGGAGACAGACAACAGACTCTGCCTGTCTAGAGGATGATCACCACTCCATGCATAATGCCATCACTGTCGGCTGGTCTGTAGTCTTTCTTGTGGAAACAGGTGGGGAGGGAGAGGTGGGAGGAGAGGTGGGGGGGAAGGAAGAGTGGTTAACAATATAAGTAGGCTAAGGGAACAAGTAAGGTTAGTTGAATGAGGGTAGGAGAGAAGGGGGTGAAAGAGAAAGAGAGAGAGAGAGAGAGAGAGAGAGGAGAGAGAGAGAGAGAGAGAGAGAGAGAGAGAGAGAGAGAGAAACTCGAACTCGAAAGGTTATTCATGAAAAAGGCACTGGCCCATACATGAAGGGGGTTGCGAATAACCATAACGATAATTGCTTTAAGCTGACACACAAACACATTCCATCCCATGGAAACCACAGCATTGATTTGTAACAACGACAACTCTTTACAGTCCGGATATGTTCCCGGCATTCCGAGCCTTTCTTTTCTCCAGTCATTGTCACACACACTACCAAGACAGGGATGTAATAGTTCTCTAAGTGTCGCCAATCCCTTGAAGCACGCGAAAGGGTCTCGTGTAGTGTGTTCTGGATTCGCTCCCATTTCGCAAACTGGCGATTTTGACACGTTCCTCTTTTAACATGTTTTTCTCTTGCTGTTTGACAAACCAGTACACACATACTGGCTCAGTTGTTGGTTGGCATGCGAGCTGGATCACAATGTCATCTGACCACAGGTCACAATATCTTCACCATTCGAAGATGTAGGACAGATTTTCTAAGTGTGATTTCTTTGGTCGATGTGAGAGAGAGAGAGAGAGATGAGAGGTAGAGAGGAGAGAGAGATGAGGAGAGAGATGAGTAGAGCAAAAAAAAAATCAGAGAAAGCAAAAAAGATGGAAATAGAGTAAGAAGTGCAACAGAAACCCAATCAAGAGCAAAAAGCGCAAAGAAAAAACTAAATACTAAACACCTTTATCTTTCAACACAGCTTAAAGCACGTAGACTTGACACAAATAACCGAAAACTTCCACCCATTATCACCATCAGTATCACAATCTGAGCCGAACTTTCGGTCTCATCCTTAAACATTAAACTCGCCATTTCTTTCTTTCTTTTCTTTTCTTCCTTTTCTTCCTTTTCTTTCTTTCTTTCTTTTCTTTCTTTCTTTCTTTCTTTCTTTTCTTTCTTTCTTTCTTTCTTTCTCTTCTTTTAAATCAAGGATAATAGAATAAGCACCTACGTGCTTTTTACATCTAGTCCCCGTGTGTATGTGGTTTTGTAGATTTTGTCATCCGTTTCCACCAGCACACAATGACTTACTCCTCCAAAAAGCAGAGCGGGTTTTAACGTGTGCGCAAAATGTTCTGCGTGCGTTCGCACAAGGGGCCTCGGTTTATAGTCTCATCTGTAAGACTTTGGGTGGGGTGAGTCTGATGTTAACTCAAGAGAAAAATAATTATCCCATTGAACGGGATTCAAACCTCAGAGTCAGAATAATGTATAACCTGTGCTGCTGGGTCCCTCCTTCCCTCCCTTCCCCATCCTACAACCTTGCTCTGTGCCATCAGTCACAGACGGACTCAGTCTGTCTTCGCTAGGCTAACTTGCTTAGACAGACAGAGAGAGGCAGGGAGGAAGATGACTGAAGGATGCTATGGTGATGGAAACAGACAACAGACAGGCTGGGGAGTGTAGTCTACAGCATGATCACCGCTCTGTGACTAACCCATCATCGCTACACCGTCTGGTCTGTTTGTAGTCTAGTCCACCAGTGGAGATGGGACGAAGCAGTTGGAGGGGGGGGGGGGAGTTTTGGTGGGGGTGGTGGAGAGGGGTGGGTGGGTGGGCGTGGAGGGTGTTATAGGGGAGCTTAGGATAAAGGTAGCAGTAGGGTAGATAAGAGAAGGAAGGGAATAGGCCCTAGAAAAGGTACATGCACAGTCACGCAAACACACACAGGAAATGTACACACACAGGAAATGTACACACACATGAAATGTACACAACGCATGCACACATACACACACACACACACACACAAAACACACACACACACCACACACACAACACACATACACACACACACACAACATGAAATGACACACCACACAACACACACACACACACACACACACACACACACACACACACACACACAACACAAAAACTACAGCACAAGCACAACACACATACACATACACACAAGCAGAAACCAGATAGAAAGATGGGAGGAGTCGACAGAGAGAGAAAGACAGGACAGAGACAGAGAGACAGACAGACAGCAGCAAGAGACAGACAGACACGAGAGAAAGAGAGACAGAGAGAGAGAGAGAGAGAGAGAGAGAGAGAGAGGAGAGGAGAGAGAGAGAGAGAGAGAGAGAGAGAGAGAGAGAGAGAGAGAGAGAGAGAGAGAGAGAGAACTTTGCCAGTCTGTAAGACGCTGCAGTTGACGTGCAGGACAGTCCATTAGAATTCCCCTATGTCCTGAATGTTGTTCTCTTCTTTGGATTGCAAACAGCACTAATGTGTCGTGTTGTTTTGGTCGTGTTTGCCTCCTTTCTTTTGTCTTATCTCCTTCAGGAATATATGAATTGTCAACTTAAAACGATCCCCCCAAAAATATTGCAAATGTTGCAAAGCATTTTGTGAAATATATGTCCAAATTGCGGACAAAAATGCATTGTATGGATACACTAAAAATTAATCGTGCTAATTGACAGAAAATGTCCTGCAATTCTGCCATTCTGTCATAAAATAATTACTATGTGGCGGTTTCATAGCAAAAAACAAAGTGTTTGATAATGATTGCAGATATAAAGTGAAAGAAAACAAAACTGAATGAAAAAGAACAGAACAGAACAACAAAACAAAAGTACGCGAAACTAAACTAATATAAAGTTAAATGAAATAAAACTGTACAAAGGAAAGAAAACTGATTACAAAAGAAACGAAAATGATTTGAAATCAAATAAACAACGTACTCATTGCTTCTATGATTTTGTGGCAAAAAATAGTTTAATAAAACTAAGATATTAAAAGATAGAACAAAGTAAAAAACAAATTAAAATAAAGCAAAGCAAACTAAACTTATCATAAAGTAGAAGAAAATAAAAAGATTAATAGAATAAAATGAAATAAGTAACGCATTCGCCGTAAATGCTTTGGATTTAGTAGCCAAACAGATAAGGTAATTGGTTGTGTAATTCAAATTATTCTAAAATAAAGAGTTACAGTTTAAATCTCTACAGAGCTAAGTAGGTCAAAAGTAGACATTATTTTCCTTTTGTTTTCAACATTCTCCAAAGTCAGCTTGTGAGTATATCCCTATGCGTTTTGTGTCCCTATTTTTCAATTGAAACGGAGATGACCGCCATCGCGAAAGATCCTTGTACTTCATGCTAAGATTCAC
This sequence comes from Stramonita haemastoma, assembly GCA_030674155.1. Lineage (NCBI taxonomy): Eukaryota > Metazoa > Mollusca > Gastropoda > Neogastropoda > Muricidae > Stramonita > Stramonita haemastoma. The sequence continues at coordinate 48,830,072 of CM060336.1, forward strand.
TAGGCAGTTCACCTGCTCACCTGTCCACATCACCGCTGTCACCAGTAGGAGCTCCATGCAGGGTCAGCTCTATGTTCCCTCTCCACGCAATGGCAGCAGGATCCACCATCTCTCTTCGTTTTTGCTGGTGTGGCCACGCCACAGCCCCCAACAGAAAAAGAAATCTGGTTTGTCGGACGGAAAACTGGTAAGTGAACGCGACAAAAAACAAGTAATGCGCACAATAATTATAACAATATACAGAAATATGATGCCCCACAGCAAAGTGCAGGGTCCCCGCCACATGCGCGCACACAAACAAACACACTGACAAAAAACAACGCGTGCTCGCACGTATACACAACCCCCTCCAGAAAAAGGTGGTTATTCGGGCAAAGATGCGAGCGAAAGAGCCGTTTTCATCCCCATCCTACCCCGACTTTTGCACGGTAAAAGATCCCAAGGCACCAAAAACAATATGGCACTGTATTCATACACTCTACCCCCCCCCCCCCCCCCCCCCCCCCTCTTTGATATGTTTGGCGCCGTATTCGTGACGACGGAACAGCCTCCAAGAGCTAAGAAAGCTAGTTTGTCGGAAGGAAACCTGGTAAGTGAACGCGACAAAAAGCAAGCAATGCACAAAATAATAGTGACAATATACAGCAATATGATGCACCACAGCAAAGTGCAGGGTCTCCGCCTAATGCGCGCACACAGACAAACACACTGACAAAAAAACGATATGCGCGCGCGTGCGAGCACGCTTACACAACCCACCACCGGAAACGGTGCCTTTTGGGGCAAAGATGCGAGCGAAAGAGCCGTTTTCAGCCCCGTCCTACCCCGACTTTTGAACGGTTAAAGATCCCACGGCACCAAGACAATATAGCACTGTATGCATACACTCTTCCCCACCATCTTTTTATGTGATGCGCTTGATTTGTGGCGACGATACAGCCTCCAAGAGCTACAAAAGCTGGTTTGAAGGACGGAAAGCTGGTAAGTGAACGCGACAAAAAACAGGCAGTGCGCACAATAATAATGACAATATCGAGGGTTACCTGCCAGAAGCGGCTATCGCGGTTCGACGTAGTTTCGAGAAAATGGCATTTGAAAGTTTCACATCGCTGTGGGCTTTGTGCCTTTTATGCTGTATCCTTTAGCCTGTGAGAATTATTTTGTCACATATATTCGCCATTCATATCTGAAGTTTCCATGGCAACAAGTATTGTTTTTATTGAATAACACCTTCTTGTTCAACCACAGTAGGAGCTAGCCAAGTTGGAAAGATGATAAGTGAAACGAAACTAGCCCACCCTGATTGCCGAGCCTGCTAAGGGCGGCACAGGCATTGCGCTGTGGCGGGAAAGGAAAATTAACTAAGGATGCCTGAAGGGGCCCTCTACTTGAAGTGTGTTTGACAAGCCTCCAGCCTGCCAGCTGCTGTTCCGCCGGAAGCGGCGACTTGGCGTCGGGCAATTACCGTAGGGAGGGCTGGACAGCTCTTGGACCATGAAATGTGGTTTAAATCTTTGTTACCATCGTTTTACATCACTGACTGTATAAATTAGGGACCGTGAGAGGCGGCTATTTCAGAAAATATTTAAACAAAATTTGCTCTCAGATAACACAGGAGATCAAGAAGCAGTAGTCTATCTGTGAACCCCAAAACGCATACATAAGTCTATCACATTTATATTTCCGATTTTTTTAACTCTGAGAAAGAAGTTTGACTCACTCTCTCTCTCTCTCTCTCTTCTCTCTCTCTCTCTCTCTCTCTCTCTCTCTCTCTCTCTCTCTCTCTCTCTCTCTCCTCTCTCTCCTCCCTCCTCTCCCCCCCTCCTCCCCCTCCTCTCTCTCTCTCTCTCTCTCTCTCTCTCTCTCTCTCTCTCTCTCTCTCTCTCCCAAAAAGTCCTTCGGATGAGACTTTAAACCGAGGCCCCGTGTGCGAACGCACGCAGAACATCTTGCGCACACGTTAAATCCTGTTCCGCTTTTTCGCAAGAGTAGGCCATCGTGTGCCGGTGGGAACAGATGACAATATTTACAAAACTACATGCACACGGGGACCGGATGAAAAAAAGCACATGATTGCTTATTCTGTTATCCTCGATATAAAAAGAATAAATATAAATCTCTCTCTCTCTCTCCTCTCTCTCTCATCCTCTCTCTCTCTCTCCTCTCTCTCCTCTCTCTCTCTCTCTCTCTCCTCTCTCCTCTCTCTCTCTCCCAATTTTATGTTTGTTTGTCAAATCTGTCATGCAAATATTTGTAAGTTCATAATTTTGTTTGA
>CM060336.1:48837346-48847346 GCA_030674155.1 Stramonita haemastoma
ACGTGTAAACGAGTGATATACATTTGTCTGGGTTTATGTTTGCTCTAGTGTGTTTCTGGTAGTGTTAAGTTTTTATCCTTTAATTCTTTTTTTCTGGCTTTTGCTGCATGCTTTCCTGACAATTTTGTGGCTTTGTTTTTCCTGGGCCTAGTTAGTTTTTTTCGGGGGGGGGGGGGGGGGGGGGGGGAGGGGGGGGGGGCAATCACACTTGTATTCATTTCACAACCCTCTGCTCTCGAAATTCATTCAGCGGGTATTGCAGCGTGGTCACTACAAATAAAGATGACTATTTCCTGACCTAACATCAGTTGTGACAGGACTATACCAGACTTCATTTTTAAACAGATCATCTGAATGCATTCAGGGAAAATAGAGCTAGAGATGACCTGATATCAGGGACTGTATATAACAAGGTTCACAATGGGACTATGAATTAAATGCATATGGACAAATACTTCATTTGAAGTCACAAAAACAGCGCCAAAAAAACCCTCTGGAGTTTTGCAAACACTAAAAAAAATCATTTCAAAGCCATTATCTAATAAGAAAATTGGGGAAACAAGCCATCAAATAATCTCTAGCCCAGCTTATATCAAACCATCTAAGGATTTAAAAAAGATATACAGCTTTATAATCATACCACCAGAATAAAACGAGAGGAAACTCGTAATTTATAACTAATAAACCTAACAAAACTATCAGGGCACCCAAGCACTTTTCAACGGATTGATGAAATAGAAAAAAGGAAAACTTTTTATTTATTTATTTTATTTCATTTTTTTAGCAATGATCATTTATAGGATTATGAAAACTTTTGGAATTGAAAAAAGAAATCTGTTTATATCAATAATTATTATGAGTATCTTTAATATTTTTTTCAACACCTTTATAAGAAAAAAATCTTGAAAGAAACCTATGTATAAACAAAGTCAATACAAAATTTTGGAACATTACATGGTGATCAACTCTTCAGTATAAAGGGAGGAACCTTATTTCATGACACCAACTCAATAAAAATGAAAGTTAATACTTCATACCAACTAGTTCAATAGGAAGGGAAAAGCTTCATACAACACCAACTTACTACACAGGGAAGAACTGTAAACCTTGAAAAGAACTAGATTAATCTGAATCAAAATCTGCACGTGGAAAGTGACACAGATAAAACAGGGCATGGACTCCATACACTACAGCAGGCCCTTTTCCCCAGTACTACAACTGTCAAGAGTTAGCTTTAGCTTTAAACTAACATTTGTCTAAAAAAAATGATAACAAAATAATAATCTTTTTTTTTAAAAAAAAACAACAAAAACATTCGTCTGCATGTCTTTTCTCTTGCACAAATAGAAACACTAATAATGATGATGATATATGGGATTTATATAGCGCTTATACCGTTTTCTGAGGAATGAAGTATTTTCCGCTAGCCAGTAAGTCAAACCCCTCTTTCCCTTTAGTGTTGTTCTCTCATGCAACTGTTGTTCCAAGCAATGCAATCAATGTGAAGGTAACTAGGTTGGCAACAACTCAATATGAAGGGAAGAGTTTTATACCTAATAACACCTGGCTCAATAACAACTACCTAATAACAACTGGAATAAAGGAAATAACTTCTTTGATATCAACCAACTCATTCCAAGGAATAATTTTACTTTTTTTGACACCAACCCATATTAAGAAAATAACCTTTTACACGTGTACCAGCGAACTCAACCTGAAGGAAAGAACTTTTTGCTTTGATAGAACTAACTCAATATAAAGGGAAGAGCCTGCTAACACCAACTAAATGAATATGGAGGGGAAACATTATACTCTGATACAAAAAACAAAGAAATATGAAAGGAGGAGCTCTATACTTTTGTACTAACTGAATCTGAAGAAAAAAGTTTACAGTTTGATAACTATCTTGATACCAAGCTTGGAACTTTATTCTTTGAGCCAATTTGTTCAATAGCAAGGGGATAATTCTATTCTATGACACCAACATATTTCATGGAATAAAAAAAAAAAAACCCAAACTTAGTGACAACTCAAGAGGAAGGAAAGAGATCTACACTAACCAACCAAGTGACTTAATGTAAAAAAAACAAAAAAAACAACCTTATACTTGATAACCAGTAGAATTTGAAGTCAAAACTACGTGTCAAGCTATTGAGGTAAAACCGTGTAACTCTCATACATTAAGCACTTTTTCAGTTTTGCCGTTATTTTCAAAGGTTATCAGAACACTTTTTTTCTGTTGTTATATAGCTCCAGCGAAGATATCCGATTTATGGACTGTGGTCGCAAGCCATCCTACTTTGGTCCTGCAGAAAACTAAAAATAGAACAATTCTTGAAGCATCAGTGCTATGCAAGCATAAGGATGCAAATCAAAGCTTATTCAATGTACCATCTGGAAATAAAAATTCGATTTGATTTGATTTGACACACACATACAGTCGAAATGTATAGAAACAGAAAAAAAGCGATCACAAAACATATTTCTTTTTCAAATGCAGTGCTTTTGTTTACTCAAATGCGCTTTGTCCTTTAAACAAATAAAGAAAACCGACATCATTACTCACACACATTAACAGTCTGGCTAACCAACATCCCAGACAGAGCTAAATGCTTCACACACACACACACAATATATATATATATATATATATATATATTTATATGTATATTAATATGTTTATATGTATATTAATATATATATATATATTTTAAAGGCCTCAGTTGCATGCAGATCATGAAGCACAATCTTTTTGTTAATTATCTTTTATGTCTTTTTTTTTTCTCTTTTTGTGTGGGTGCTCTACACGTCTTTCTTCATTGGCAAAAAAACCCAAACAACAACGACCCAACAAACAAAAACTAATAACTAAATAATTTTCAGTCTCACACACACACACACACACACACACACACACACACACACACACACACACACACACACACACACACACACACAAACAGATAGCCTAAATGTTAGAACATTGCGCTCGCAATCTTTCAACCCGGGTTCGAATCCCGTTCGAGGGGATTTTTCCCCTGGAGTTAACATCAGTGCTGACTCCACTCTCTCCAAAAATCCTTCGGATGAGACTAGAGACCAAGGCCCCGTGTACGAGCGAACACAGAGCATCTTGCGCTTTAAATCCTGTTCCGCTTTTCGAAAAAGTAGGTCTTTGCGTGGGGGGGTGGGAGGACAGATGAGAAAATTGAAAAAACTGCATACACACGACGGAGACGGAATGTAAAAAAGAAAAGCACACGAGTTTATTTCATTATCCTCGATTTAAAAGAATAAATAAATTAATAAACACGCTTCCTTCGGATGAGTCCATAAACTGAAATCCTGTGTGTGAACGCACGTAGAAGGTTGTTGCTCACTTGTTGAAATCCGTTCCTCTTTCGGAAGAGTAGGCCATTGTGTGCCCATGGGAACGGATGACATTTACAAAACTGCATACACATGAGAACCGGATGTAGAAAATGCCCAGAGTGTTTATTTCTTTATCCTTGAAATAAAAGAATTTTTGAAAATTCGCACACTATCTTTATGCTTCAGGGGAAAACCCAACCAACCAACCAAACAAAAGTAAAAAAACAATAGATAAAATAATAGGAAAAAAACCAACAAAAAACCCAACCCCCATGTTAAAAGGTAATACCGTTATTATTATATAAGTGCAACTAAAAATAAGCCATACCATATTTTCATTCTACTGAGATCAATCATGATTACATAATAAAATTAATCTAGATCGAGGGAAACAAAATTGTAGGTAGCATTGGGGCCAGATTACTTCTTAACATACTTTGTAAGATTTTTTTTTAAATCACAAGGGAAGAAAAACCTAATTCACAAAAAAACAATAAAACAACAAATAAATAAAATTTAATGACAAAGTAATTTTCTGTCAACATTTCTGGCCATCACATCAATACCAAAATAGTTTCTCCATAGATCACTTAAATAATCCAGTTTTCAAAAAGAATAAATGATAATATATATACACACAATATATATATATACATACATATATATGCATACATATATACATATACATATATACATATACACATATTCATATACACACACACACACAGAGACAGAGACAGAGAGAGAGAGAGAGAGAGAGAGAGAGAGAGAGAGAGAGAGAGAGAGAGAGAGAGGAGAGAGAGAAGCCGCTGTAGTCTAGTGGTTAGGGCGTTGGACTCGTAATCTAAAGGTTGCGGGTTCGATCCCAGCTTTCGGCTATGGCGTTGTGCCCTTGGAAAAGGCACTTTAGGGCTATTTTCTCACCCCACCCAGGTGTAAAAGGGGTACCAACCTTGTGTTGGGGGTTAACCCTGCGATAGACTGGCGTCCTATCCAGGGGGGAGTCTATGACTCTCAGTCGCTTAACGCCACAGAAACGGGGATAAGCACCGGCTTGATGAGCCTAAGCCTTAGGCTCGGGACAGACTTTAACTATATATATATATATATATATATATATATATATATATATATATATATATATATATATATATATATATATATATATATTTTTTTTTTTTTTTTTTAAAGGCCTCAGTTGCATGCAGATCGTGGAGCACCATCTTTTCTTTTCTTTTTTTAAAAATATATTTCTTTGTTCTCTTGTATGTGGGTGCTCTACACGTCTTTCTTCATTGGCAAAAAACAAAAACAACCCCCCCCATAATTTTCAATCTATGTAACATTACACACTGTCATAGCAAGACAAAATTGTTTCTTGAGCACATCAGTCAATCCAGCTTTACACAAAAAAATATAACAAAGCACACACAAATATTACATATGAAACCCCAACAAATCAATTGCAAAATAACATATTTTAGTTTTAACATTACTGGCCATCACAGCAAGACCAAAATTTTCTTTAATAAATCAATGAATCCACCTTTAAGAAATCACACACACACACACACACACACACACACACACACACACACCACACACACACACACACACACACAGTCCTTCGGATGAGACCACCGAGGCCACGTGTGTGAACGCACGTAGAACATCTTCCGCACACATTTAAACCCGTTCTGCTTTTCGGAACAATAGGCCATTGTGAGTCAGTGGGAGCAGATGACAAAAATTTTCGAAACTGCATAAACACGGGGGCTGGATGGGCTGGATGCAAAAAAACACACGAGTGCTTATTTCATTATCTTCGAAATAAAACCACACACACACACACACACACACACACACACACACACACACACACACACACACACACACACACACACACACACAATATATATATATATATATATATATATATATATATATATATATATTATATATATATATATATATATATATATTATGTATGTATATATTTTATTATTATTCATTTTTATTTTTATTTTTAAGGCCTCAGTTGCATGCAGATCATGGAGCACCATCTTTTTCATATCTTTTTGGTGGGCGCTTCACACGTCTCTCTTTATTGGCAAAAAAAAACCCACTCAAAAAATCAACAACAAGAAAGGAAAAATGTGCCCCTTTCCCTTCCCTTCTTTTCCCTGTCAGCCATGAACCCGAGTCAGCACTTCTCTTACCTACCTACGTCCAGAGCACTAACTGCCCCAGTGTGAATTGCTGCCTGTGTCTATTCATGTTCAGCGGCAGTGAACAGTCGGCTGGGTTTATTGTTGCTCTAGTGTGTGCTGCTGCTGCATGCGTTTCTACACGTGTAAACGAGTGGTATACATTTGTCTGGGTTTATGTTTGCTCTAGTGTGTTTCTGGTAGTGTTAAGTTTTTATCCTTTAATTCTTTTTTTCTGGCTTTTGCTGCTTTCCTGACAATTTTGTGGCTTTGTTTTTCCTGGGCCTAGTTAGATTTTTTCGGGGAGGGGGGGGGGCAATCACACTTGTATTCATTTCACAACCCTCTGCTCTCGAAATTCATTCAGCGGGTATTGCAGCGTGGTCACTACAAATAAAGATGACTATTTCCTGACCTAACATCAGTTGTGACAGGACTATACCAGACTTCATTTTTAAACAGATCATCTGAATGCATTCAGGGAAAATAGAGCTAGAGATGACCTGATATCATGGACTGTATATAACAAGGTTCACAATGGACTATGAATCAAATGCATATGGACAAATACTTCATTTGAATTCACAAAAACAGCGCCAAAAAAACCCTCTGCAGTTTTGCAAACACTAAAAAAAAAAATTTCAAAGCCATTATCTAATCAGAAAATTGGGGAAACAAGCCCTCAAATAATCTCTAGCCCAGCTTATATCAAACCATCTAAGGATTTAAAAAAAATATACAGCTTTATAATCATACCACCAGAATAAAACGAGAGGAAACTCGTAATTTATAACTAATAAACCTAACAAAACTATCAGAGCACCCAAGCACTTTTCAACGGATTGATGAAATAGAAAAAAGGTAAACTTTTTTTTTTTTTTTTTTTTTTTTTAGCAATGATCATTTATAGGATTATGGAAACTTTTGGAATTGAAAAAAGAAATCTGTTTATATCAATAATTATTATAAGAGTATCTTTAATATTTTTTCAACACCTTTATAAGAAAAAAATCTTGAAAGAAACCTATGTATAAACAAAGTCAATAGAAAATTTTGGAACATTACATGGTGATCAACTCTTCAGTATAAAGGGAGGAACCTTATTTCATGACACCAACTCAATAAAAATGAAAGTTAATACTTCATACCAACTAGTTCAATAGGAAGGGAAAAGCTTCATACAACACCAACTTACTACACAGGGAAGAACTGTAAACCTTGAAAAGAACTAGATTAATCTGAATCAAAATCTGCACGTGGAAAGTGACACAGATGAAACAGGGCATGGACTCCATACACTGCAGCAGGCCCTTTTCCCCAGTACTACAACTGTCAAGAGTTAGCTTTGCTTTAAACTAACATTTGTCTAAAAAAAATGATAACAAAAATAATAATATAATTTTTTTTTTTAAAACAACAAAAAACATTCGTCTGCATGTCTTTTCTCTTGCACAAATAGAAAAACTAATAATGATGATGATATATGAGATTTATATAGCGCTTATACCGTTTTCTGAGGAATGAAGTATTTTCGGCTAGTCAGTAAGTCAAACCCCTCTTTCCCTTTAGTATTGTTCTCTCATGCAACTGTTGTTCCAAGCAATGCAATCAATGTGAAGGTAACTAGGTTGGCAACAACTCAATATGAAGGGAAGAGTTTTATACCTAATAACACCTGGCTCAATAACAACTACCTAATAACAACTAGAATAAAGGAAATAACTTCTTTGATATCAACCAACTCATTCCAAGGAATAATTTTACTTTTTTTGACACCAACCCATATTAAGAAAATAACCTTTTACACGTGTACCAGCGAACTCAACCTGAAGGAAAGAACTTTTTGCTTTGATAGAACTAACTCAATAATTATAAAGGGAAGAGCCTGCTAACACCAACTAAATGAATATGGAGAGGAAAGCTTTATACTCTGATACAAAAAACAAAGAAATATGAAAGGGGGAGCTCTATACTTTTGTAATAACTGAATCTGAAGAAAAAAAGTTTACAGTTTGATAACTTGATACCAAGCTTGGAACTTTATTCTTTGAGCCAACTTGTTCAATAGCAAGGGGATAATTCTATTCTATGACACCAACTTATTTCATGGAATGAAAAAAACAACCCAAACTTAGTGACAACTCAAGAGGAAGGAAAGAGATCTACACTAACCAACCAAGTGACTTAATGTAAAAGAAAAACAACAACCTTATACTTGATAACCAGTAGAATTTGAAGTCAAAACTACGTGTCAAGCTATTGAGGTAAAACCGTGTAACTCTCATACATTAAGCACTTTTTCAGTATTGCCGTTATTTTCAAAGGTTATAAGAACACTTTTTTCTGTTGTTATATAGCTCCAGCGAAGATATCCGATTTATGGACTGTGGTCGCAAGCCATCCTACTTTGGCCCTGCAGAAAACTAAAAATAGAACAATTCTTGAAGCATCAGTGCTATGCAAGCATAAGGATGCTATAATCTATTTATTTTTCTGCATATCATCTCTTTTGCAAATCATGTCTCTATCACGGTATTCTCCGGAATAAAATATTTCCAAGCGGTCAGTACCCCCACACCCCTCTTTCCCTGTGCTGCTGTTCCCTTATACAGCTGTTTCCCCATACCGCAGAACTGAGTCAGAGTTAAGGAATCCGTGTCAAAGAGTTAATAGTTAGGATCAAACTGGTGAAGTGTTAGAATTCGCGGCATGGGGCAAGAACTAGGGTTAGAGTGGAGTGTTGACAGCTCCAGGGAACAGCACTACAGGGAAAAAGGAGTATCGGGGAAAAGTACTGCTCTTTCTTCAAACATCCTGCACTCAGCTTGTGCATAGTTTTCTCTCTTAAGCTGATCCCGCAAAGTCGAGGTAAAATGATTTGTTTCTGTGAAATAGGCGATGCTGTACCAATAATGACTATGGCAAAGATTTGCATCACAGCAAACGTCTGAAGCCGAGTGTACATTTCCAGGAGTTTTCAATTCGTCTCTGTTTTGTACAAGTACTTCTGATCTGAAATCATATTTAGAATTTTGAGCATTTTTGGCACCAAAACAAAACGACCTTGTAAGCCAGTAAAAGCTTTACAATGTTCTTTCAAGAGCAATCAAAATAGAAAATTGAGCGCGCGCCTGTGTGTGTGTGTGTGTGTGTGTGTGTGTGTGTGTGTGGTGTGTGTGTGTGTGTGTGTGTGTGTGTGTGGTGTGTGTGTGTGTGTGAGTGCCTATTGTGTTTGGGATCTAATCCTCGCCCTATCTCAGTATAAGAAAAACGTCCTCATATTACCACAAGCTGGGATATGAAGAAAATGACCGTTTACTTTGGAACCGAAAAATTAAATAGAAAGAAAAATATTATAATACATGTAGTAGCAAAATATTCAAGAAAGAAAATACTTAGGAACTATTTCAACATGGAGGAAGATCTTTATACTTCGACACGTTTGGTACCAACTAAAAAGGTAAAGAAAAAACTTTATACTTTGATAGCAATAACTCAATACAAAAGTTTTTTTCCCTAATTTTGACACGAACTAATTCAATATATAAGAAAGAATGTTATAAATTGATACCAGCTAACTTATTATGAACGAAAGAAACTTTATGCTTGGACACCAAATAACTCCTCCAAAAAACTTACTTTATGATTTGATGCTAACAATCACTATGATGGGGAGACTATCATACCTTTACACAAACTGAATAGGAAGGGGAAAAAACACAAAATTTAAAACTACCTCAATATAAAAGAAAAGGCTTTGGACTTTGATGCCAACTTAATAATACAAATGAAGGAATTTTATACTCCCATACCAAATAACTCAACATGTAGAAAAGTATTCAATGAAAAGAAAACTTGGATATCAAATGAATGTGAAAGACAGATGTTTATACTTTGATACCAACTACTCAAATGTAAGCTAAATAAAAGTTTTATGAAAAATGATGGAACAAAAATAAAAGACCTTCATGCATATGGTAAGCAGCTAACTGGATATTGGGGAAAGAGCTTTACACCTTGATATCACCTAACTAGACAAGGAGTAAGGAACTCTACACTCTGACAGTAATAAAACAATGTGAAATAACTGTATACTTCGTAATATGCTTATTTGACATGGAGGAAACAGCTTTTGCTTTAATTCTAACAAACCTGATAAAAAATTAACTTTAATATTAAGGGAAAAAAAACTTGTACTTTGATACCTGTTAACTGAGGAAATGGCCTCTTCCTTGAATAAAAACTCACTCACCATATAGGAAAGAAGTTTATACTTACATACAATCTAGCCCGATGGGAGGAAGAAAACTTTACACTGATGCCAACTTACTCGATATGAAGGAAAGCTTTTTATGCCTTGAAGTCATCTAACCAAAAATGAAGGAAATATTTTTTATACTTTCATACCCCCTGGTTCAATA
>CM060336.1:48852346-48859846 GCA_030674155.1 Stramonita haemastoma
CGATTTGTTTGGTCTGTGTCGAATTTCTAATTGTTACAATTATGAAATCTTTGATACCCAGGTTTAATCTTGACAGTGCTTAACACATCAGGGGGATATTTTGTCATCATCTTTCATAACTTCTATTCATGCTTGCTGGTGCTTTACTTTCAATCGTGTATACAGGCATGAGGAATATCAAAAAGGCCCCATAAAGGTCTGGAAGTTTTGTCTCTTTCGGTAAGTTATGGAAACACAGGAATATTCAACATAAATCTTAAAACTTCGCAGTGGTACCTCGAAAAACAAAAGCACAAAAAAGAAGAAAACATTGCACGTGTACTTACCTCTGTGAGGTCTTGATACGTGTGACAATCACGACGTCAGAGACAGGGCCAGAGAACTAAGATGACCCACATGACTTTTTGACATCTATGCTAAGACTTTTAAGGAATCAGGGCGAGATGGGAGAGACCAAGAAGGTCAAGCAAATGGCTTGAACAAAGTCTGGGGGCTGGATGTGTCCTTTCTCCTTGAGCACTGTGTGCAAGGGTTTAGCTGGCTGAGCCAGTTTAGGACACCAAACCCAATGTCGACGCCTAGTATGCCAGTCTTTGTGATCACAGAGTAAGGTTCAATGCCAGGCCTGCACTGGATTCGCCCTTCAGGGGCTGGTCTTTCAGGAGTTTGCCCTTCAGGGGCTGGTCTTTTAGGAGTGTGCCCTTCAGGGGCTGGTCTTTCAGGAGTGTGCCCTTGAGGGGCTGGTCTTTCAGGAGTGTGCCCTTCAGGGGCTGGTCTTTCAGGAGTTTGCCCTTGAGGGGCTGGTCTTTCAGGAGTTTGCCCTCGAGGGGCTGGTCTTTCAGGAGTTTGCCCTTCAGGGGCTGGTCTTTCAGGAGTTTGCCCTTGAGGGGCTGGTCTTTCAGGAGTTTGCCCTTGAGGGGCTGATCTTTCAGGAGTGTGCCCTTCAGGAGTTGGTCTTTAGGAGTTTGCCCTTGAGGGGCAAGTCTTTCGGGATTTTGCCCTTTAGGGGCCTGTTTTGCATGCAGGATTTTGCCCTTCAGGGGCTTATTTTACATGTTGCCCTTCAGGGGTCTGTTTTGCATGGAGGATTTTGCCCTTCAGGGGCCTGTTTTGCATGGAGGATTTTGCCCTTCAGGGGCCTGTTTTGCATGGAGGATTTTGCCCTTCAGGGGCCTGTTTTGCATGCGGGATTTGTCCTTCAGGGGCTTGTCTTGCAGGGTGGTGCCATTTGCGGGGCTTGTCTTGCATGATGCAGCCCTTTAGCTAAAGTCTGTCACGAGCCTAAGGCTCATCAGGCCGGTGCTTATCCCTGTTTCTGTGGCGTTAAGCGACAGAGTTATAGACTCCCCCCTGGATAGGACGCCAGTCTATCGCAGGGTTTACCCCCAACACAAGGTTGGTACCCCTTTTACACCTGGGTGGGGTGAGAAAATAGCCGTAAAGTGCCTTTTCCAAGGGCACAACGCCATAGCCGAAAGCTGGGATCGAACCCGCATCCTTTAGATTACGAGTCCAACGCCCTAACCACTAGACTACAGCGGCGGCAACGCAGCCCTTTAGGGGCTCGTTTTTCCAGACTTTGCCCTTCAGAAGCTCAATCCTTCAGCGCTGTGTTCAGGCATTGCTCCTCGTCTCCGGTTGTTACCCGTCCTCCCTATCGGTCTTACATAGGTCAAGTCAAGTCATGTGGGTGAGGACAAGTCCACTGGGCCCTGTGCTCCAGCATCGTGCTGCTGGTGTCTTCACAACCTGCAGTGGACAGACAGATCCAGGAGAGTGGAGATGACCTGGGGAAAGAAACCATGAGCAACTGGCTACTATAGATCCATATCACAATATCCATGGCAAAACTTGTGAGAGGTCGCTGAAATTTTTTTTTTTTTTAATGATTATGGTTTTTCATTATCTACACTTAGTTCCATGATCTGTCTTTTTATTGTCTATTTTGGCAGATCCTTTGGAAATATGAAAAGTCTTCTGACGTGAGTGCAAGATGTCCTACCAAAAGGTCTTTTGACATGAGTGTTCGTAAGATAAATCCAGTTTTTTTTTTATCATCTGACGTACGTGTAAGATGTTCTATGAAAAGGTCTTCTGGCGTGTGTGCAAGATAAATAAAATGAAAATAGAATAAAAATTAAATAGAAAACCAATTTGGTACAGATCATAGACTACAGCCATGAGCACCTCATTGCCTTCTATCTAGGATTGTGGTTTTAGCGTTAAAAATTAAATTCTACGAAGAGAAATATTGCGCTCGCACCCGGGTTCGATTCCTGGTCGAGGGGATTTTCCCCCTGGAGTTAACATCAGTGCTGACTCCACCCTCCCCAAAAGTCCTTCCGATGAGACTATAAACCGAGGCCCCGTGTGGGAACGCACGCAGATATCTTGCGCACAAGTTAAATCCTGTTCCGCTTTTCGCAAGAGTAAGCCATCGTGTGCCAGTGGTAACAGATAACAAGATTTACAAAACTGCATACACACGGTGACTGGATGTAAAAAAGCACACGAGTGCTTAATCCATTATCCTCGATATAAAAGAATAAATAAAATTTAAAAAATACATTAGCATGCATTATAGATATCCCTCCCTCAGTTGAAACAATTTTTTTTTCAAAAAATATTTTTGATCTCTACATTTCCCAGTACTCATTTTCGACAGAAAGATTCTTACGTTAGCTTTCAGACATTTTTTTTGGTAACAAACAAGTAGGGGTACTAGTTTCAGGCATTCATTGTTAGGACATAGTGTCTTAACACGATTTTCAAAGACAACTTTACAACTGTGGGGAAATCTAACCAATAATTATACTGTGGTAGTAAATAGACAACAGCACTCCTTGATGTAAAAGCTAGGTCATGCAGTACTGTATCACAACCAAAACAAAATGAAAAATGGGTTTTACATTGATGAGATTGCCCAGATTGTTTCTTTACCATTTTAAAATAATTCTCAGCTACTCTTTACTTATTATTTTTAATGTCAAGGATAATGAAATAAGCACTCGTACTATTTTTACATCCAGTCGCCGTGTGTATACAGTTTTTGTAAATTTTCTTCGGCACTGTCTGCTGAAGAAATACGTGTACCTTTTTAAATGCCGTTCAGAAACACATCCAGTAACTGAAATAAAACTACAAGTAACCGTATGAAAAAATATGGTGGATATATTTCCTTTTTTTTTCTTTCTTTTTAACAGAATTGGGAAGACATTTTTTCCCGTAAGCTACACCACGTTGTTTTACATACCTTTTCTCTGGAATCTGTGGCCATGATGATGGTAGGAAGGGAGACTGAAGAGCAGAGTGCTGATCTTCCTCCCTCAGGGGATGCTGCTGCAGGCATTTCATGTTGAGGTTTGTGTGGTCCTTGATGTTGAGGTTTGTGTGGCCCTTGATGTTGAGGTTTGTCTGTTCCGTGTTGAGGTTTGTGTGGTCCTTGATGTTGAGGTTTGTGTGGTCCTTGATGTTGAAGTTTGTGTGGTCTTGATGTTGAGGTTTGTGTGGTCCTTGATGTTGAGGTTTATTGTGGTCCTTGATGTTGAAGTTTGTGTGGTCTATGTTGAAGTTTGTGTGGTCTATGTTGAGGTTTGTGTGTGGTCCTTGATGTTGAGGTTTGTCTGGTCCTTCTTGTTGCAAACCCAACTCTTCCTCTGGTGTCTGTGATGTCAGCCCCCCTCTTGTTAACGTTGGTTAGGACAGGTTGCCATGGCAGGCGCCTGGCCACCCAGTTTTACCTGAAACAAAAAAACCACGTAAGTTCATAAGGTAGGTGAAAAAATTTACAGCGATATTTTTTTTAATCTCAAAGTATGAAAATTTACACCCATGTTATGACAATGACAGTTTTACTCGTTTCTATTCTAAAGCAGTGTAAAATAACTTCACAACTGAACTGAATTCAAATAAATTGAAAATTGAATTGAATACCACTTCCAGTCACAGATATTTATTGCGGGCAATTTGGCTTCTCTCTCAGGGGCGAGTGCGTTGCCACAAGAGCAGTACCACTCCAAACAATGTTCTTTTTTAAAGTGTATTAGTTTCCCTATGAGAAGGGCTTTATTCTACAGAATTTTGCTGAAGATCTTTCTTGGTGTCGTGGGTTCTTTTACGTGCGCTGAATGTGTGCTGCTTGCAGGACCTTGTTCACCATCCGTTCCGAAAAAAAGGGGAGAGAGAGAGAGGAGGGGGAGAGAGGAGAGAGAGAGAAGAGAGAGGAGGAGAGAGAGAGGAGAGAGAGAGAGAGAGAGAGGAGAGAAGAACAAAAGGGTTGAAAACCCTTACTTTTCCAGTTCAGTTTGCATTGGTTGTCGGGCTGTGTGCCATCAGTGGATAAATGATGCCGCCCGCCCGCCCGCCCGCTACATCGACTCATGTCTCGCATGCCACACGCCGCCGCCGCCCCCCCTCCCCCCTGGAGAGACATACAATTAAAGGTATACATATACAGAGAGGAGAGAGAGAGATGAGAGAGAGGGGAGAGGGAGGAGAGAGAGAGAGAGAGAGAGAGAGACATGCATTAGGGTCGAGAGGTGCTTGTTAGTCTTTTGGATGAAACGATGATAAGCCAAGATACCGTGCGGTAAAGAACCGAAATCTATAGCCTGAAATGCTGTAAGGGGGGGGGGAAGATTGTATGCGGCCACCACTCACAGTCTAGTGGACGGGATAAAGTTTCGGGCAATAAACGGGGATCAATCTCTAGACCATCGATCCTCCCATTACCAGTAATGTACAACTTTAATGACATCATTGATAGGAGCTGTAGTAAAAGATTTATATCCTCCAGTCTCTTTAACACACGAATAATGACATGCAACGTTTTTATATTCAGATATCAAATTATTTACGTATTTTACTTATTGTCCACATTTTTCTGTCAAGATAAAGCCAAACCCAACTCATAAATGTAGAGTCAAGCAAATTAACTGCGCTGACAAAAATGTTTAATATCAGCAAGTGCAAAAAACTAACTACAATAACAACAACACGTTAAAACTTGTTCCCTCTTCCGGAAGAGTAGGCCGTTCTGTGGCGGTAGGAAGGATGATAAAAAAAAAAACACAAAAAAAAACCCGCATGCACACAGGTGTGGTTAGACATCATTCTTGAAGTCGGAAAGCGACAACCTTAGCGGTGAGCAAAAATGGTCGCATATGCAAAATTTCATCTTCAGTCAACCTCGGAGCGCGAACCTCGGAACGAAAAAAATTGTAAAGATGATAAAATTCACAATTACCACAGGCAAAAACACATCGTTCCATTTAACGTTATTGTCAGTTCTCTTGTGATCACATCAAAACTGCTCTGCTAAAACGTTCAGCAAGAAAATGCATAAACATGTCTTAAAACACAAGATGTCCATTTGCACCTGTTGATGTACAGATGCTTGCCTGCCTACCATTTAATATTAGGATCGTTTATCCAAAATATCTACGTCTATTTCTCAATTCTACAGCACTAATTGACAATATTGAAAAAGAAAAAAAAATCAGCTGTAGGAAGAAGGGGAGCATCTCGACATCTTTCCCATTTCAAGCATTTAACATATTTATGAGTAAGGGTTTACGCTTTTTTTTAGGGGGGGGGGGGGTTGGGGAGGGGTTAAGATCTTAAGCTCACACTAAAAACCTTCTCTTAACATCTTGCTTTAACGTCCTAATCAAAAACAATCTTGCCTTGAAAGTCTGGATGTGTTGTGTTTGTACCTCAGTGTGTGTGTGTGTGTGTGTGTGTGTGTGTGTGTGTGTGTGTGTGTGTGTGTGTGTGTGTGTGTGTGTGTGTGTGTGTGTGTGTGATGTGAAGATGCGTATTCGTGACAGTACCAAACCATTTTGGTTCACGACACAGCTGTTTCAATCAGTTTTCAAAAACCACGGAATAGACCTGGTTGGTTTATGACACAACTACACTAGATCAGACTCTCAGCCTTGGTCCTTGTGAATGCGCCAAATCACTGCTGCACTCAAGATTAACATTTCTTGGCAGCAGTTGTCATGAAATTGACAAAGCAGGGATTTCCCCCTAAGTTTTAAAACAAAGAAGGAAGATTAAAGGCCCCAAACACTTGTTTGAAGGGGGCTTCTCCTCTGAGGACTCGCTGCTGCCATGCTCTACGGGAGTTTCTTACCACTATCCATACCTAATGGCCTACTTACTAAGTAGCTACTTCTAAATAAAAATTACTCACCAGTGCTGCTCTTCATCATAGTCTTTCTATAAAAAAGACAAAGGCAAAAAACGATGATGTTCAAAATCCACATTTTGCTTTCCCAGCTGTTCAAGTGGTCCACCTGCATGCAGATGTCAAGCCCTTTGAAATGGCAAGAGAAAAAAAAAGAACAGAAAGAAAACAAATCAACTCACTGGAACTCGCAACAGAGAAACGATTTGCACGTGTGTGTTGTGTCGCTAAATGTGTTTTCTGTCCCTACCTGGAGTAAGACCTTCAATTGCAAAAACTGGTCTTAACAATGTAACTGGACATTATTTCTAAACTGCCGGGCACTTCGTTTTCTATCAATACACTTGAAAAACCCACCCAAAATGATGGCCATAAAAAGATACTTTATATAAGATAAAAGCTATGTCGAGACTGCAAACTCAAAATATGTACAAGACTCCTTGACGTAGGGAGGACAATCTGTTGTTCTATTGATATGCACGTTCACAAGAAGAATTTCAGATTTAGATTCGTTTGTTTTGTAATTTGCAGTCTGTGCATTGACAGCCCATCTGGTAAAGGAAAGGGGAGGTTGTTTCAAAACCCAGGGAGTTCTTACCTCTCTTGAGCATATTCATTTTAGGATATAGACCACTTTACGACACAACACATGCACAACAATGTTCAGTTCAAGGTATTGTTCAGCTACTTACGAATGTTTTACGGTTTGGGTTTTTCTTTAAACAAAGGCTTATTTTGGGTGGTGGATGTGTAGGCTACTTTCAGCAATGTTACTGCTGACTGTTTTCTTGTCTGTCTCTGTCTCATACATATCAGAGCATATTATGCATGTATTCAGTGGGGGGGGGGGGGGGGGGGGGTGCGTGCGAGCATGCGTGTGTTTGCGCGGGCGTGTATGTGTGTGCGTGCGTACATGTGTTGTTAGGACAGTACCGTCAGTACAACATGCAATTTATGTGATGAAGAGGAAAAATGAATTAAAAAAATTAATGATGCTGAAGCAGATCTCTTAGAAAACAAAACCACTCAAACAAAGAAACCAGATCTTAGGTGTATTAAAGAAATGACTGCATCTTACGCCCAGTGCATTCGTTTGTATCTACAACCTCGTACCATTTTTAAGAGCACATTGCCCAGAATACCTACAGGCGTACTGGTCATACGTCTGAAAGTGCGCCCATAAATGATCCTCATCATTATCATGTTGCTTTGAACTTTTGGACCGCAGTTGCTATTCTATTTTTTGTGTGTTCGTGTGGCAACTGCCCTGGCTGATCTGTGCTGTGGTGCATCAATTGTATATTTTCATT
>CM060336.1:48864846-48867346 GCA_030674155.1 Stramonita haemastoma
TAAAAGATCCCACGGCACCAAGACAATATGGCACTGTATGCATACACTCTTCCCCACAATCTTGGATTTGTGTGGCGATTGATTGGTGGAGACGGCACAGTCCCATAGAGCTAAGAAAGCTGGTTTGTCGGAAAGAAAGCTGGGAAGTGAACGCGATAAAAATTAAGCAGTCTGCACAAAAATAATGATAATATAAAGCAATATGATGCACCACAGCCAAGTGCAGGGTCTCCGCCATATACACGCACGCTAACAAACACACTCACAAACAACAACGCGCGCACGCGTGCACGCACGCATACAGAAGCCGTTCCAGAAAAAGGTATCTTTTTGGGCAAAGATGCGACCGAAAGAGCTGTTTTCAGTCCTGTTCTACCCCGACTTTTGCACGGTAAAAGATCCCACGGCACCAAGACAATACAGCACTGTATGCATACACTCTTTCCCACCATCTTCGATATGTGTGGCGCCTGGTTTGTGGCGACGCAACAGCACCAGGAGCTAAGAAAGCTGGTTTGTCGGAAGGAAAGCTGGTAAGTGGACGCTTCAAAAAGCAAGCAGTGCGCACAATAATAATGACAATATACAGCAATGTGATGTACCACATTAAAGTGCAGTGTCCCTGCCACATGCGCGCACACAAAAAAACACACTGACAAACAACAACGCACGCGCGCGTGTCCACACCAACACCCCACCCCCCCCCCCCCCCCCCCTCTTCCCCCTAGAAAAAGGTGCCTTTTGGGCCAAAGATGCGACCGAAAGAGCCGTTTTCAGCCCGTCCTACCCCGACTTTTGCACGGTAAAAGATCCCACAGTACTAAGACAATATGGCACTGTATGCATACACACTCCACCACCATCTTTGATATGTGTTGCGCTAGATTTTAGGCGACGACACAGCCCCCAAGAGCTAAGAAAGCTGGTTTGTCGGAATAAAAGCTGGTAAGTGAACGCATCAAAAACCAAGTAGTGTGAACAAGCATAATGACAATATACAGCAATATGATGCACCACAGACAAGTGCAGGGTTCCGGCCACATGCGCGCACATAAACAAACACACTGACAAACAACAATGCGTGCGAGCATGCGCGCACGAATACAAAACCCCCTCCAGAAAGAGTGTCTTTTGGGTCATCCGAGCGAAAGAGTCGTTTTCAGCCCCGTCCCACCCCGACTTCTGCACGGTAAAAGATCCCACGGCACCGGGACAATATCACACTGTATGCATACACTCTCCCCCGCGATCTTTGATATGTGTGGCGCCGTATTTGTGGTGACGCCACAGCCCCCAAGAGCTAAGGAAGCTGGTTTGTCGGAAGGAGAGCTGGTAAGTGAACGCGACAAAAAACAAGGAGTGCGCATGATAATAATGATAATGTACAGCAATGTTATACGCCACAGCAAAGTGCAGAGTTCCGGCAACATGTTTACACACATTCAAATACACTGTCAAACACCAGTGCGCTGGCTCGTGCGCGCACGCATACACAAACCCCTCCAGAAAAAGGTGCCTTTTGGGGCAAAACTGCGACCGAAAGAGCTGTTTTCAGCTCCGTCCTACCCCGCCTTTAGTACGGAAAAATATCCCACGGCACCAAGACAATATAGCACTGTATGCATACACTCTCCCCCACCATCTTTGATATGTGAGACGCCGGATTTGTGGCGACACCACAGCCCCCAAGAGCTAAGGAAGCTGGTTTGTCGGAAGGAAACCTGGTAAGTAAACGCGGCAAAAAACAAGAAGTGCGCACATTAATAATGGAAATATACAGCAATATGATGCACCACAAAATAATACAAGCAGTTGCTGCGTCCAACCCGACTTTTGCACGGTGAAAGATCCCACGGCACCAAGACAATATGGCACTGTATGCATGCACTCTCCCCCAACCATATTTGGTATGTGTGGCGCCGGATTTAAGGCGACGCCACAGATCGATTTTTTTTGTGTTTGTGCGTGTGGGAGAAACCCTGCAGTTTGCTGTGGTGCATCGTATTGTATATCATTATTTGATGTGTTGTACGGGTCATTATTGTTTACACTGTACCATATTTCTTTCCGCCAAAGTTGCCTATGTGCAAGCGGGGTTGCCTTCTTCAGGGCTGTTGTGCCGCCACGTCCAGCGTCACACACATCAAAAGTGTTTGTAAAGATTGTAGGTATAGTGTAGAGCACGATCTTAGTGCCGCGGGCTCTGTAACTGTGCAAAAGTGTGGGTGGCAGGGGCCGAAAACGAGTGTTGAATCAAATGCTTTCGAAGTGAGACTTTAGTTTATGCAATGGCGGGTGTGCACGCATGCGCGCGTGCGTACGGTCGCTGCTGTTTATGTGTGGAATTTTTTGTCTTTGTGTGTGTGGCAGAGACCCTGCACCTTGCTGTGGTTTATCATGTTATATGACATGATTATTTTATGTGTGTTGTAGGGGTCATTATTGCCTGCACTATATATGTTTCTTCCCGCCAAAGTTGCCTATGTGCAGGCGGGGTTAC
>CM060336.1:48874846-48887346 GCA_030674155.1 Stramonita haemastoma
TTATTTCCAGATGGTACATTGAGTAAGCAATAAAGTTGCTTTTTTTTTCATCAAGCCATCTATCTATCTAAATAAACAAACAAAAACAACAACAACAAAAACAACCAACCAAACAAACAACAACAAAATCCAACAAAAATACAAAACCAAAAGATACACAAATCAAACAAGTAACAAACAAATTAAAAAAAATTAAAAAGATGAATAAAAAATAAATTAAAAATACCCCCCCCCCCCAATAAAAAGCAACAATAAAACACAAAACAAACCACTTAAAGAAAAAAACAGAGAAGCTAAAAATAAAATAAAATAAAATAAAATAAAAATAAAAATAATAAAGAGAGAGAGAAATAGAGAGAGAGGAGAGAGGAGAGAGAGAGAGAGAGAGAGAGAGAGAGAGAGAGGAGAGGAGGAGAGAGAGAGAGAGAGAGAGAGAAGAGGAGAGAATTTAAGAGTGATGGAAGATGTTTAATCAGTCCCGGAGCAGTTTGTATCGCATCGAGGAGAGAGGAGGATTTAAGGTGTGCGCAAGATGTTCTGCATGCGTTCGCACACGGGGCCTTGGTTTATAGTCTCATCCGAAGAGAGAGAGAGAGAGAGAGAGAGAGAGAGAGAGAGGAGAGAGAGAGAGAGAGAGGAGAGAGGAGAGGAGAGAGAGGAGAGAGAGGAGAGAGAGAGAGAGAAGAAGACGAGAGACAGACAGACAGACAGACAGACAGACAGAAGACAGAGACAGACAGAAGACAGAGACAGACAGAGACAGACAGAGACAGACAGACAGACAGACAGACAGACAGGAGACAGAGAAAACAGCGATAGACAGACACAGAGACAAGGCAAGGCAAGGCAAATTCTTTTATTCGGGGATAATGAATAAGCACTCGTGTACTGTTTTTACATCCAGTCCCCGCCCTTATCAGGGATACATCAAGATTTTTAAAAAACTCTAACTAAACAAAACAATAATAATGACCCAAATACCAAGAGCAAGAAACAATACCAAGTAGCAAACAACAGAAATAAAATAAAAAAGCAATACACTGATAAGGTAAATATTTTTTTAAAGGCACGCATTCATAAACCAAAATAAGAAGTAAGAATCAAATGATGATTTTGATTTGAAAAAAGCGCAATAAAGAGCAAATTTGATAATATGACTGAAATGACTGAAAACATCAATCCACCACCATCTATCGACAAAATAAGTCATATAAAACATAACATTTTGATAAAAGGGGAGTAAACAAGAAAACAAAAAAAACTCCTCACACACAACACACATTCATTCACTCACTCACTCAGTCACTCACTCAAAGGTTCGCCTGCATGTCATCAATAAACTTCATTCTAAAGGAACTATCAACAAATCAAGAGGGGAACGCCTTCCAAAAAGCACAACTATAAAACAACAATCTGACAATCAGTAAGATAAAGGAACAAGCGGTAAGTAAACGAACAGGTCACTGCAGGTACACATTCTCTCCTTCTGTTAAAAAAAAAAAAAAAAAAAAGAGAGGGAGCTTCCAGTTCCTGAGAAAAAGAATACTATGTAGTCAATAGCCTTACAAAAGTAAATTTCTTTAGCGCTCATTTTTATAGCCTGCTGTCCTGTGGAGATTTACATGCAGGGTGTGCAGGATGTACTTAGAAGGACTTCTCTCACCCCCTTTTTATTTGTGTCGGGAAGTGGGTAGCAATAGTCTATTATGCCGAACAGAGAACATATACAATACGATATTTTTCTTTTAAAAGCATGCTAGGAAAAATATTAAAAATACAATTTACGTTTCGTTTGTCTTATTTTGCCTATGTATCCATTGGTCCATGTTGCGCTAATGTGCGACGCCTACAATTCCCTCCCCTGACCATGAAAAACACAGTTGCCTTCTTTAAAACTACTAAAATTCATAAAGGATTATCGCCCCATGCTTTGAATTGCCTCCCTTAGCAAGAACGCTGTTGCCTTCTTTGTTCTTACTAAAATTCATAAAGGACGCCGTTTCAAGGGAGTTAATTAATGAAACCCACAAACTAACTTGCTCCACGAAGAATTCTTTCGTGTCTAGTTTTGAAAATATGATATCATATACATTCCTAAAATACCATTCTGACGGTAGATATCCCAAGATCATTATTTTGCTCAACTTCAGAAGACATTTTGTTTCAAACTCACAGAAATCATGCCGATACATAAGACATTCTAGAGTTGTTGTTTTTTCTGGAGAGAGAATGAATGAATAATGAATGAATGAGTGAATAACTTTATTCCTAATGGTTACAGAGTACGTATGTACATACTTTTTCAATCCGCAATCGTAGGGGAGTAGGGAAGAGAGAGCGGAGAGCGAGAGCGAGAGCGAGAGCGAGAGAGAGAGAGAGAGAGAGAGAGAGAGAGAGAGAGAGAGAGAGAGAGAGAGAGACAGACAGACAGACAGACAGACAGACAGACAGACAGAGACAGACAGATAGAGACAGACAGACAGACAGACAGACAGACAGAGATAGGGAGAGAGGCAGAGCAGGATAGACAGCCTGAGAAACCATTTAGATAAAAAGTAAATGGACATAGAGTTAAAAATTATTCGAGAAAATATATCCAGAGAGAGACAGAGAGAGAGAGAGACAGAGGGGTTGGAGGGTGTGTGAGTGTGCACACACACACACACACACACACACACACACACACACACACACACACACACACACACACACACACACACACACACACACACACACACACACACACACACAGGGGCAGACACGTCAATCATAATGACATACCAACCAACAGACAGGAAAACAAACGCAATGAAAAAGTGCATCAAGGTTTCTGTGTGTGTGTGTGTGTGTGTGTGTGTGTGTGTGTGTGTGTGTGTGTGTGTGTGTGTGTGTGTGTGTGTGTGTGTGTGTGTGTGTGTGTGTGTGTGTGTGTGTGTGTGTGTGTTTTAAACCGTGCGTGTACCCTCATCTGCTCTCAAACAACAACAACAACAAAAAATAATCTACAACGTATGGTTGGCTATCATTAAAAGTGACAAATTCTTTGTCTTTGTGCAGTTTTGTTTGTTTTTCCGCTTGCTTTTCCCGTCGGTGTGTGTGTGTGTGTGTGTGTGTGTGTGTGTGTGTGTGTGTGTGTGTGTGTGTTGTGTGTGTGTGTGTGTGTGTGTGTGTGTGTGTGTGTGTGGTGTGTGTGTGTGTGTGTTTAAGATCGCCAATGTTAGGGTTGTTTCTTAAATTTTCTCTATGATATTTCACTGCATACATAACAATTCCATATAGCTTGATAGCCTGGCGGTTAGAGTGATGCACACGTGATCTGCTAACCCGGGTTCGAATCTCGTTCAAGAGGATTTTTTCTCAGAATGGTAACATCGGCGCTGACTCCACTCCTCCCAAAAGTCCTTCGGATAAGACTGTAAACCGAGGTCCGTGTAGGAACACACGCAGAACATCCTGCGCACACGTTTAAACCCGTTCCGCTTTTCGGAAGTGTAGGCCGTTGTGTCAGGTGGAAAGGGATGACAAAACTGACAAAACTGCGTACACACGGGGACTAGATGTAAAAAGACACATGAGTGCTTATTTCATTATCCTCGATATAATAAAAAAAAATGTGGGCTTCACAGTTCTCTGCAGGTATGTTCTGCCATATCTTTCACAAGCTACATGGTAGAGTGAAGAGTGTGCGTGCGCGTGTGTATGTGTTTGTGGAGGGGAGGGGGGTAGGATGTGTGTGTATGTGGGTGTTAGTGTTAGTGTTAGTGTTAGTGTTAGTGTTAGTGTGTGTGTGTGTGTGTGTGTGTGTGTGTGTGTGTGTTGTGTGTGTGTGTGTGTGTGTGTGTGTGTGTGTGATGACTGTGTTACAAACCATCTACCTCTATACCTCACCTCACCTCACCTACCCCGTTGTCTAGTAGATCGCTTGGGCACGACTAAACATTTTACCACCACTCTCTGATGTTGTCTTCTTTTAAAACAAAATTGATTTGATTTGATTTCCCATCGTTTCCTCTGTCCTGTCTGCCTCTTTGCCTCCCTCCTTGTACTGTTCCCTGTAGGACCGTCTTGGCCAGTCCAGATAGATGTTTATGCGACGTACCCGTACCACTTTAGTTTCCACTTTGTCCTAATTGAAATACCCCGTTTATTGGTGACATGAATGATCAAATGTGTATTGTGCATTGATAAATAGATAAATTAGTAAATAAATAAATAGATAAATACATGAATGAATGAAGTAATTAATTCATTTATTACTTAACTAGTGATACTTTAGTGACTAGTTTATGGAGTGAAAGAACAAATGAATGAAGAAATGAGTACTTCTACAAGGCACATTGACAGTTCTTCCACAAAGAAAGTGACACATTTACATTACCACAAAAGACACATGCGTGCAAGATATTGACACGCGCTCTTCCCCTTTTATCCCCTTCACATACAAATACACGTTCGCCTTCTTTGAGTTTTACATGGACAGTTGCAAAGAGCAGTTCTAGAATCATTCTGAAATCACTAATGATCATAGTAAATAAGTCAAGTAATTTATAATCTGAACACCACCTTGATAAATCATTTTCAAAATGATTGAGTTGTAAGTGATTACCTGAACTGGTTTTCTTCCACCTCTTTTTCCTCAAGAACACTACCTGTTTTTGCAAAAAAGTACCTCTAAAAGGACTGAAGAATATGGGGGAAAAGTTTTAGAAGAGAGCATAGCCAGAAACATGTACAAAAGTTCTGATAACTACAAAGACAGATAACAGCCAACAATATGACGCCCAAACCCATGATAGCCGAAAGTAGTGAAGCAATGCTGGCGAACTTCTAATGTAAAAGGTAAAAGTTAAAGGTGTCCCATAACACATGTGGTTGTAGGGCAGCGAGGCATCAGAGACCTCAGCTTCTCTAGGGGCTAGCATATTGAGGGTGGCACCCATCTCCTCTCCCTCGCTGCTTTACCTTCCCTGACCCTAAAGAGGGCAGGTACCTATTGACAGCTGGGTGAACTGGCGGATTGTACTGAAGCCAAGGCGCGCAAACGGTCACCCATCCAACTGATAACCACGCCTGACGCTGCTTAACTTGACTGGGGGAAAGCGAGTGCTCTAACCACTGAGCTATCCCGTCCTCGAACTTCCAACGTGCTTTATTGAAACCGGAAGTGCATGAAAGACCAGCTAGGGGTGGACAGCGGAAGAGGGCAAAAGGGGAGCTAATTTATGGTCAGATCTGAAAGCACACTGAGGGCAATAAATCCGGCAGGTTTTCAGCGGAGGGAGGGAGGTAGCTCTGGGGGAGGGCAGCAGAAAAAACAACAACCTGAAAATGGACAGGGACTGCAGTTACGGCCTTCACTCAGGATATAGAGATTGATTTGGGCAGTAAAGCGGAACTCCTCAGCATCTTTAAAGATCTTAGTTTGATTCTGAATCCATTTGGCGAACATCAGCAAAACGGGAAAAGTCTATTTTAATGCCAGTTCCTTTTGGGAGGTTGGTTTTTTTTCTTCTCAGAAATAAAAGCTTATTTCTGAATCCAAGTCTCTTCAGTTTTTTTAATGTTAAAATAAAAAACAACAACAACAAATAAACAAGCAAAAGAACCCGCACAACACCGTGGATGAACTTCTACATGAAGTGTTTCCACATCAGTTTTGTTAACAATCTATCAACGTATTGCCGGGAGGGGATAGCTCAGTGGTCAGAGCACTCGCATTACCCAAGCTAAGGTTAAGTAGCATCCAGCGTGGTTACCAATTGGATGGGTGATCGGTTTGCGCGCCTTGGCTTCAGTACAGTCCCCCAGTCCAAGAGAGAAGATGGGTGCCGCCCTCAGTATACTGGCCCCCAGAGAAGCTGAGGTCTCTGATGCCTCGCTCCCCTACGACCACATAGGTTATGGGACACCTTTCCCTTTACCTGTTATTATGGAAGAACAGACCAGTCATGGCCGGTGGGTGTTACTGATGGGGAGAGGGAAGGGGTGGGATAGCCTGGTGGTTAGAACATCACTCTCTAATCTGACAGTCTGGGATCAAGCCACCACCAGGGCACCTGTTCCAGGGGATTTTTCCTCTGGGGTTGAAATCTGTACCAACACCACTCCCCTAAATATCCTTCAGATGAGACTATAAACCAAGGTCCATTGTGCACATACATGTAAACAATCTTGCGCACACGTTAACACCTATTCCGCCATCTGGGAGAGTAGTCCATTGTGTGCCCCATGGAACTTAATTGTGACATTTTTCTTTTATAAAAGTTATGTACACTGGTGTTGTGTTTAGACACCATCCCCTATTTACCAATTCAAATAGGTGTTATTTTGACAATACCCACTTTCCTTCCCTTCCTTAGTTTGATATAAAATAAACGTGATAAAAAAATACTGAACAGCAAGAACAAGGAGGAAGTTCTTCATTATAAAGATGAATGATACTGCATGTTAAAAAAGAACCGTTTCAAAAAAAAAAAAATAAACAGCTACAAAGAGGAGTCACTTCTTAATTAAAAAGATAAATACTCCTGCATGTTAAAAAGAAAAAAAAAACCAGAGAAAGAAAACAAGGTGAGTGCAGTGGGTGAAGGGTACAGAAATTCAATTCATGATTCATTTTCTCTGCTGCCAATTTGGATTATGTCAGGCTGGTGTTTTTCTGGGTACATTCTGGTCCGGCCTTCTTCTGGGCTGTCTCCGTCGTCTGTCTGTCTGTCTGTCTGTCTGTCTGTCTTCTGTCTGTCTGTCTGTCTGTCTGTCTGAATTACTGTCTGCCGGTCTGTCTGTCTGCCTGTATGTCTGTCTATTCTCTGTCTTTCCTGTGTCATCGTCTCGTCTTTTCTCTCTTTCTTGTCTCTCTTCTCGTCTGTTCTCTCTCTCTCTCTCTCTCTCTCTCTCTCTCTCTCTCTCTTCTCTCTCTCTCTCTCTCTCTCTCTCTCTCTCTCTCTCTCTCTCTCTCTCTCTCTCTCTCTCTCTCTCTCTCCTCTCTCTCCTCTCTCTCTCTCTCTCTCTCAGAAGTCTGTCCAAAATCGCGTCCTGTCAAATTCGTTCTTTGGGATGCATGTTAAATGGGCTGTAAAGCTTTATGGCAATAAATTCACTCAATCTCTCTCTCTCTCTCTCTCTCTCTCTCTCTCTCTCTCTCTCTCTCTCTCTCTCTCTCTCTCTCTCTCTCTCTCTCTCTCTCTCTCTCTGTCTCTCTCTCTCTGTCTCTCAACACACACACACACACACACACACACACACCACACACTGAATAGTGTGTATGTGTGTGCTCGTGCATGCACTCACATACTCTTGTATGCACATGTGTGCGCACGTGCACACACACACACACATCTGATGAATTACGGGTGGGGAATTTTACGATCTCTTCAGGTCACTTTTAATTGCAGACCTGCTAGTGTCTTTATTTTCTTCGTCTACATAGGCCTACACATGCAGAACATCAAATATCTCTGTCTATGCTTTAGTGTGGCGACCGTGGGGGTATCCCTGTAGAATTGACAACCAGTTCCTGCCATTTCTCTCTCTGTTCTGCCTTTCTCAAAAATTTGTTGAGTTCTAGGCCTGTCCATTCGCTGATGATGTCCTTCCTCCTCTTCCTTGGTTTGCCTCTCTTTCTTCCTTCTTGGACAGTGCCTTGCAGTATTGTTTTTGCAAGTCCTTTTTGGTCTTGTGACATGCCGGTGCCATTTACGTTTACGCTTCTTCATGATTGATAGAGGATTTTTGTAGGGACCAATGGTTTGCTGGATTCTGATTCTGTTCGTTGCTTATGTGGTCTCTGTAGGAGATGCCAAGGAGTCTCTGGAAACATCTCATCTCTACCACCTACCCTAATCCTAAAGAGGGCAGGTACCATTTACAGCTGGGTGAACTGGGGGAGCTGTACTGAAGCCAAGGCTCCCAAACGGTCACCCATCCAATTGGCAACCGGGCTCGAGGCTGCTTAACTTGACTGTGGGAAAGGGAGTGCTCTGACCACTGAGCTATCCCATCTTCGTTGTGATGAAAGTATCTGCAACAAACAAAATGCAAGTTTGAGATGAACAGATCGACAGACAGTCAGTCAGACAGAGAGACCGACAGACCAGCACACAAACAGGCAGAGAGACAGACTGACCAACAGATAGGCAGAGAGACAGACAGACAGACAGACAAGCAGACCTTGGCGTCAGGAATCTGAAGAATGTCGTGTGTGCGTGCGTGTGATCTTTTCCCGCTCATTTGTCGTCGTTAACTTGGAGAAAAACGGTCCGGAAGACCGCCATTAAAGGCGACAAGTTACTGCCCCTGCTTTCCCCCTGTGTGTGTGCGTGCTTGTTTGGTTGTTGTGTCCTTTATGTGTTTGTCCACGATGGATGGGGAATGAGATGAAGACTTGGGCTGTGTGGCCTGCCATGTCTTGTGTTGTCTTGTGTTGTCTTGTGTTGTTTTGTGTTGTCTTGCGATGGCTTCTCCTGTCTTGTTGTTCCCTGTCTTGTCTCTCCTGTCTCATCTCATCTCGTTTACCTTGTCTCGCCTTATGTTGTAGGTACTGTTTCATCATTATTGTGTTGTGCTGTGATGTGTCATGTGGCTTTTATGTTGTGTCAGATTGTTCCATGTTGTTATGGTGTAATAGTTTATTTTTGGTGTGTTGTGGTGTGTGCTATGTTATTTTGTGTTATCTTGTTTGGGGATTTTTGTTTGTTTTTGTTATCTTTTGAAAGTCCAGGGCTACTCAAAACAGGTCTCGATCTCGATCCCAACACTGCTACTCTTCTCTCCCAATGCCTTCCACATCGTGCCTACTGTCACAAAAATAGTGAACTCATCCCTTCTTTCAGGAAATTTTCCATCAGCTCTCAAAACTGACTTGACTTACTTTGACTTATGCCTGTGGATTCCCTTGGGAACATAGGGCCACAACAACACTCCTCCAACGGACTCGGTTCTGGGAGATCCTCTTCAGCTCGGCCCATGTCATTCCGGCTGCTTTCGTCTCTGCTTCAATGCTTCTGCGCCAGGTCTGTTTTGGTCGGCCTACTTTCCGCTTCCCTTGTGGGTTCCAGTCAAGGGCCTGCCTGGTGACATCTGAAGCAGGCTTGCGGAGCGTATGGCCAATCCATCCCCATTTCCTTTTCTTGATCTCCGTGTCAATTGGAGCGTGTCTGGTCCTGTCCCATAGTTCTTCGTTTGAGACTACTTCTGGCCACCTGATACCAAGGATGTTCCTAAGACATCTGTTGGTAAATGTCTGGAGTTTGTGGGTGTTGGTCTTTGTCACCCGCCAGGTTTCTGAGCCATACAGTAGGACCGACTTGACATTGGTGTTGAATATCCGGATCTTGTTGTGGAGTGAGAGGGATGTTGATCTCCAGATTGGGCGAAGGGTGTTGAAGGCATGACGTGCTTTATTTATTCGGCACTTGATGTCTTCGTCCGTTCCCCCATCTTTACTAACGACACTGCCCAGGTAGGTGAATTTGTCGACTTCTTTGATGTTTTCT
Source organism: Stramonita haemastoma (assembly GCA_030674155.1). Classification (NCBI taxonomy): domain Eukaryota; kingdom Metazoa; phylum Mollusca; class Gastropoda; order Neogastropoda; family Muricidae; genus Stramonita; species Stramonita haemastoma. Next base: position 48,884,341 of record CM060336.1, read on the forward strand.
TGGTGTAGTCGCACTGGGTCTTGTTTCTTGTTGTTCACCCTCATGACCTCCGTCTTCCTGATGTTGATTTGGAGGCCTATTTTATCGGCTTCCTCCGCAACATGCCATAGCTTCTCTTGTGCATCTTGGTGCCTGTGTGAGAGAAGGCTGATGTCGTCTGCGAAGTCCAGGTCTTCCAGCTGCCTTGTGATGGTCCACTGTATGCCAGTTCTCCTGCCTGCTGTGGCCTGTCGCATTATCCAGTCAACCACCAACAGGAAGATGGTTGGTGACAGCAGACAGCCCTGACGAACGCCGGTTTGTACGCAGAAGGGTTCCGTCAATTTACCATCATGGATGACTTGGCAAGTGGCATCTTCATAGAGCTGTTGGATGATGGTGACGAACTTTGGTGGGAAACCATAGTGGTGCATCAGTCTCCAGATGACATCTCTGTCGACGCTGTCAAATGCCTTCTGGAAGTCGACAAAGACTGAATACAAGGGGGTCTGCCACTCTAGGGACTGCTCGATGATGATGCGCATTGTGGCGATCTGATCTGTGCATGATCTGTTTTGTCGGAAGCCTGCCTGTTCATCCCTGAGTGTCTTGTCTAGTGCCGTCTTCAGTCTTTCTAAGATTATTCTTGTCAGTACTTTCCCTGGTATAGACAGCAGCATGATTCCTCTCCAGTTGTTGCAGGATGACAGGTCCCCTTTCTTTGGTAGCTTCACGAGGTAGCCTTTCTTCCAGTCTTCTGGCACACTCTCTTGCTCCCAGATCTTGTGTAGGAGTGGATACATCATGTCAGTTGAAGTCTGGATGTCTGCCTTCAGTGCTTCAGGGGGTATACCATCAGGGCCTGCTGCTTTGCCTGACTTTAAAGACTTTATGGCTTTGGTGATCTCATTTTTGGTGGGGGGGCCGGTGTTGATGCCAAGGATTTCAGTAGGTGGTGGGATATCTGGTGGGGCAGATGGTGCTGGTCTGTTGAGTGTTTCTTTGAAGTGCTCTGCCCATCTTGCTCTCTGGTCTTCTTCACCTGGAATGGTATTGCCGTTCTTGTCTTTGATGGGGCAATTAGGTTTACTGTTTTTTCCTGAGAGAGTCCTCGTGATCTCATAGAGTCTCTTCATGTTTCTTTGGCCTGCTGCAGTCTCTGCTTCCTGAGTCAGCTCCTCAATGAAATTTCTCTTGTCCTTTCTTGCACTTCTTTTTACTGCACGGTTTTTGTCCCAGTATCGTGCTTGTAATGTCTGCTTCTCTTCCTGATCTTGTGTTCTGTTGATCTGGTCTTTCAGCTGTTTTCTCTCGGTGATCAGTGCCCATGTTTCTGTTGTCAGCCATTCCTTGTGTTTTCTTGTATTTTTTCCCAAGACTGCTTGGCATGTTGTCTTCCAGGTCTCATGTAGACTGTGCCACTGCTCTTCGATTGTTTCCTCTGGCATCTGGGCAAGCATGCTGAATTTGTTTCTTAGTTCCAGCTTGAATTCTTCTGTTTTCGCTCTGTCTTTAAGGCTTTGCACGTTGAATTTGTGCGATGGTCTTCCTGCCTTGTCGGTGAAGGCTTTGAGCTTTGTCTTGAGGATGGCTATTACAAGATGGTGGTCTGACGCTGCGTCTGCTTCGCGCTTCACCCTGACATCGTGCAGGCTCCTTCTTCACTTTCGCCCGATGGTGATGTGGTCGATCTGGTTTTCAGTCTTGCCATCTGGGGAAGTCCATGTGGTCTTGTGGACTTTCTTGTGGGGAAAGATGGTGCCTCCAATGACCAGGTCATTGAAGGTGCAGAACTCTGCTAAGAGTTCACCATTTTCATTCTGGTCTCCCGTGCCATGTTTGCCCATGATCAGTTCTCTGTTGGTGTTATCTGACCCAACTTTTGCATTCAGGTCTCCCATTAGGATCTTCATGTCCCTCTTTGGCGTTTTGTCCATTATGGCTTGGATTTGCTCATAGAAGTTTTCTTTTTCTTCTAAGTCAGCGGCATTTGTTGGAGCATAGCATTGGAGGATGGTAACTTTCCTGCCCTTTGAGTTGAACCGGGCAGTGAGGATCCGTGGTGACACTGGTTCCCAGGATAGTAGTGCTCGCGTTGCCTCAGGTTTCATCAGCAGCGCTACTCCATGTGTGTGGGGCTGGCCTTCCTCCTGTCCAGAGTAGATGATGGTATCTCCACTCGCTAGTCTTGACCGTCCCGTTCCATTCCATCTAGTCTCGCACAGGCCAAGGATCTTCAGGTTGTACCTATGCATTTCTCTACATACCTGTGCTGTTTTTCCAGTTTCATATAGGGTTCTGATGTTCCAGGTCCCTATCCTGGTTGTTGACTTGGTTGACAGAAGAGTTGTCGGCGCACTGGCTTCCCGAAGGCTTTCACCAGCTCGCGTCATAGACTCTGCCAGAGAGGACTCTCCCCCAACCAGGTCGCTGTTTAGAGATATTGTTGTGGTTTCTGTAACATACTGATTTTTAAGTGAATGGGTTGTTAACCCAAAGCACAACCCCCAACCTGGAGGACCAGGGTGCAAATTTAGTCTGGCTCCTACCCACAGACCTGTTGAGCATGGTTGAACCTGCCGGAGGCCGAAGCCCCCGCCCACATAGCTCTGGGGATCAAACAGAACACGCAAGCCATCCCACCACGTCAAGGTAACGCACCATCGGGACAGGCTCTCAAAACTGCAACTTCTTAAAAAGCATAACCTTGATCCCAACATTCTAAAGAATTATAGACCTGTTTCTAACCTGCCCTTTGTCTCCAAAGTACTTGAGAAAGTTGTTCTGAAACAGCTCAACAACCAACCACCTTTATTCTAATAGTCTCCTTTCTCCTTTTCAGTCTGCTTATCGTGCTGATTACAGCACGGAAACCACCCTAGTCCACACCTTAAACACGCTTCTGCTTGCCTCTGATGCAGGAAGAATCTCCCTTCTCATCCTTCCTGACTTATCTGCAGCTTTTGACACTATACACCACTCACTCTTCTCTTCCGACTTCAAATAAACATTTGGTACTAATGGTGC
>CM060336.1:48894846-48902346 GCA_030674155.1 Stramonita haemastoma
TGTTATTTTTCTGAATGAGTATCTGTTCTACCAGGTACCAGATGACTGAACAGTTTCATACAGGTCCATCACCATCACAAGCCATCTTCTTCATTACTTCAGTCTTGAGGTACATTATTAATCCTCTTTTTTATACTTCTGTCTTGTCTGATCTTTGCGCGTATCTTTATATAAATACATGATTATTGTCCCCCCCACCCACTTTTATCTGTTTCGTTTATTGTTGTAAGATTATGTTTTACTTTTTTGTTCTTTGTATGGCAATTCTCATGATATCTGACTGTCTTTTGCCTGGAGTTTCTGTCTGTCTTTTACCTGGCATTTCTGTCTTTTGTTTTTTCATCACTCTTTTCTGGTTTTTTTTGTTTAGTGTTGTTGTTGTTTTTTAAATGTTGAATATAATATGGAAAAATCGGTTTGTGAACAGAGAGAGAGTACTATCAAGGGGTATACAGCTCTGACACCACGCCTACCTCGTGGAGACCAAGGAGTTCTGGACAGAGAGTGGGTAAGAAAAGCGAGTCTTTTGTCACTCACATGTCTTGACTGAAAATTAGGATATTCTCTTCTTAGATTCATAGATAGTTAGATTTCTGTCATTTTCAACTGTGTCCATCGCTGTTTGCTAAAAAAAAAAAAAAAATGTTGATAAAAGAAGGTTGCAAAGTTGAGAATGCTTCTGATTGTGGGGAGAAAAAGTCTTTTTGTGCTTTATCAGACTGTTTTATTACAGAATCTGTTTTTTTTGCATCAGATTTTAGTCAGTTGTATTTTGAAAAGTATGCATTTCATCACTTTGATAATATGATGTGGATGTAGTGACTGTGCTAAAGAAATGTACCATGTTCAGTGTGACTGATGATGATTTACTGCTTTCAGGATCTTTGGGGCTGGAAACAAGTGCCAAGGAACAGTCATCTCAAGCTGCATCCTGTCTTCACAGAGGCATTATTTCTGCATACTTAAATCGTCTTAAATTTTTTTTATTTTGTTTACTGTATATGTATGAATGTATGCTGGCCCATAGGGAAGCTGAAGTCTGTGACGCCTTGCTCCCTACGACCACACAGGTTATTACAGGTTTTTACTTTTATGTATGAATTTTTCTCATTATTGTTTTCTGTGTAGTTTTTTTTTTGCCTTTGAGAGTCATTTGTACATGTATCATTTACCTTTATTGTTAGTTATATAATGCATTTTGTTGTATGCTATTATTGATTGTGAGTACATTCATTTTGTTTCACTTCTTTATTGTCGTGTTTTGTTGTACTTGGCCTCATGTTAGTTGCTACTTTTAACTGTGAGTGCAGTGATTTTACTATTTTATTAGAATGATGTGTTGTGCTTTTTAATGCGGTCTCTAACCTGAATACCTCTCTGTCGTCAGGTACCATGCAAGGCCTAGCAGCCAGCTGTGGTCATGCCAACACCACCAGATAAGTTAAACTGGTAATGATTGTGTCTGTGTGACCTGGTATAGGTATGCCAATAAGTAACTGTAACCACCAGATAAGTTAAACCGGTAATTATTATGTCTTTGTGACATGGTGAAGGTATTCCGGTGAGTATGTGTACATTATGTATTTGTCCCTATGTCTGTCATGTATTTGGCTGGCCATTCTGTCTGTTTTGTCTGTGGATATCCTTGTTTGTGTTTGCATTTCTGTCTGTCTGCATCTTTCTGAGGTCCTGCTTTTCATGTTGAAAATGTTTCCCTGCCAGGTGATAGAATCAGTCTGTTGACAGAGCTGCTACCAAGGTGTCTGGACTTGATGGCACACCTGGTGTGTTTTATAGAACCAGGTCACAGGATTCTACTACTGAATCCAGGTGAGGAAATTACAAATTTCATTTGTAACTTAGCTATTTTAATTGACTTAAGAGTTGAATGTATTGTGGGAGCTTGCTAACTAAATTTTGACTTGGCGACTTTAAGTGATGAATGTTATTGAATGTATTGTGGATACTAGTTAAAAACTTTGACTTTGTCATTTTAATTAAGTAATGTATGTTATTGAATGAATTGTGTATGCTAGTTAAACTTTGACTTTGTCACTTTAAGTGATGTATGTTATTGAATGTAAAGTGGATGCTATTTAAACTGTTAGGATAGACAGTATGTCTCATGATGACTTCTTGCTTTCAGGGCTGGAATCCAGTGCTGAGGACGGTGTGTGTCACAGAACTGTCATCACAACCTGCAGTCTCTCGTCAGAGGTATATTTCTGAATAAGTCAGCTTTTATTGCTTTTTATTCCCCCTGATACAATTTTTTTTTTTATTGGTGTTCTGTCTTTGTTGATTTTCTTATTAGATTATTTTTACCTTTAATTGCCATTTGTACTTTCTGTATTATTGCTCACTTGTATTGGTGATTATAATTGGTGATTATATCAAGGATTCTCTATCCTTGATATAAGAGAATACAAAAAATATAAGAGAATAAACAAAATATGGAGTACATCTGTTTAACTTACCAGGTAAAACTCACCAGTTGTTGTCAAGTCCAGTGCCATGAAATCCTGTCTCAAGCACTGGTCACCAAGGAAAGTGAGTGAAAATTGGTAATACCTCTGTGTATGGGACTGTGAACGTAGGCCTTTGATTTTATCATGTCACTGTACCTAATGTCTGTTGTCTACTCTGCCTGCCTTTATCTGTCTGTCTGGCCTGTTTGTCTTTCTGTGGTGCCTTGTTTGTTGTTTTTCCCCTTTTCTGTCTGTCTGTGTCTTTCTGCAGGCCTGCATTTCATGTTGGAAATGTTTCCCTGCTATGTGATAGAATCAGTCTGTTAACAGAGCTGATGTCCAGGTGTAGGGACCTGAGTGTCACAGCTGCCTGCATGGAGGGGAGCCAGGCCATAGGATTGAATTTGACCTCTGAGTTCAGGTGAGAAAGTTACAGACTTCATTTGTAACTTGACTACTTTAAGTGGTATAATGAAACGAATGTAATGTATGCTAGTGAAACTTCATAGAACTGCTACTGTGATCGATGACTTACTGTTCAGTTTTTGTTTTTTTTTAATTTTATATCAAGTATGATAGAATAAGCACTCAGGTGCTTTTTTACATCCAGTCCACGTGTGTATGAAGCTTTGTAAATCTTGTCGTCTGTTCCTACCAGCACACAATAACCTACTCTTACAAAAAGCTGAACAGGATTTAACGTGTGCGCAAGATAATCTGCATGCGTTCACACACAGGGCTTTGGTTTATAGTCTTAGCAGTATGAACGCATCGGTATGACTGATGATGACTTTCTGTTTTCAGAGTCACTGGAGTGGAGTGGAGTGGCAAGAACGGTACATGTAACAGACAGTGACCAAGAACTGCAGTCTGTCAGCAAGGTACAGTTCTGTGTACTTCTATAATTTTATTTTAAATTTTTGTCTTTTATTTCTGGCCTGACTTTTTATGTCCAATCAGCATTGATTTTTTTAGTGAATTGTTTATGTCTTTGTTCATCACTTTTACATGTATTTCTCTCTTTAAGTAGTGATTTGAGTTGCGGCTATTTGTTCTATGCTGTCTGCTGTGTGGTGTACACCTGTTTGACCAAATGCTATGTAAGTGCAATCAGCTGTGGTTATGTGAGTGCAGCCAGATTAGGAAAACTGGTGATGTATCTGCCTCTGTAACCTGTGGTAGTTGTTTGTACATTTACCAGTTGTTTCTTTTGTTGAGCACTCTTTTCCCATGCTTTTGATTTCTTATGCTGTTGTTTTGTGTATCTGTTTAACCAGGTGTCATGGAAGCCTGACCAGCAGTGGTCAAGTTCAGCATCATCACATCCTTCCTCAGACAGCAAGTCACTAAGGAAAAGTCAGGACACTGGGAAACAGTTATGGTGGTTTGTTTTTTTTTAGTTATATTTTTTGTGACTGTGTATGTATTTTTTAAAAGTGTTTTTTTAAATTTTCAAATAATGTACACACACCAATATAAAGCATCAATCCACAAACGATTCATATCAAAGTCTATAAAGAAATTATAAAAAAAGGATAAGATTACAAACTGATACACAACTTACTAGCATGTGTTTTAGATAACGTATGAACTCAAATGGTCATATATACATATACACACATACACATGCATGCATACATACATACCCAAGCATATAGATATATAAAGGCATACATGTGCTTACATATACATAACCTGACTTTGTGTATGCATGTAGGTGATTGTTTATATCATGCGTTTGTATTTATGTTGGTCGTCCACTCTACCTTCCCATCTCTGTTTCATTTGTGTGTGGATTTTCTGTCTGCCATTTTCTTTCTGTGTTCATGCCATTTCTTGTCGTTTCCTGTTTGTTGGCCATTTTCTGTATTGTCTTCATTTTCTGTCTGTCTGTCTTTCTGTCTGCCAGTTCATGTCTGTCGTCCTAAGGGTCTGTTTTTCATGTTGAAAATGTTCCACTGCTGTGTGATAGAATCAGTTTGTCAACAGATAGCTGCTGCCAAGGTACCACTGACATCGACACCTGCCAGCATTAAAGAGGAGCCACTAACGCCTGTTAGCATTAAAGAGGAACCACTGACACCTGTCAGGATTAAAGAGGTACCGCTGTGACAGAAGCCAGGTGAGAACATAACTCCACGCAGACATTCATCCCCCGCATATCTTTCAAGTCACTAGTTCATTGACATGTAAAGGTCTCTTACAACAGCTTTCACTGTGCTCTTTGAAGTCAGTAAAGATGAACCAGCATGTAAAATGTTCTGGTCACAAAATATCTTTGATAGCATTTTGGATTGTTCTTGTGTTCATTAGTAAACTGATTTTCCTTTAAATGATTTTTTTTTAATTTGCAATTTAAAGGGCTAATGTTAAGTTGTGATATTGTGTTTAAATAATGGTTGTAAATTTAATCTTTGAAAATGGTTGCCATAAAATAATTTAAATATTTAAACGAATAGCAATGAAGAATTTTGACAAGGGCTGCAAAGAATAAAAGTAAAAGTCTGAAAAAAATATTCTTAAAGTCTTGTTTCAAAATGAAATGATCAGGTGAATGTAATGTTTAAGCTAAGGAATGTTTAGTGTGGCTCATCACTTGTTAGTATTTTTAGGAACTAGGGGGTAGACTGAATCAAGCGACAAGGAATGTAAGTTAAGGTGGAAGGACAGCCCTCATATTTTCCTTGTAACTAATAACTAATAATGTACTTACAGGAGCTGGACTGAATCAAGTCAAGTGCCAAAGAGCAGGAACACCATCCAGCACATTCCCCTGTCAGTGCCCAGAACATGATCAGGTACATGTTTGTCATTTGTGTTGCTGTATAATATAGCAGTTGTGACGCTAGTGCTCCATCAGTTAAGAAGTCGCATTGCACCAGAGATCAGTTTTTTGTTTTTGACATGTTGTTAATTTGCAATAAAATGGCTATACAATACAAAAAACAGATTGAAAATCAGACAATTCTATGAAAAGTTATTACAAATTGAAATAAAAGATTGCAGGAAAGACGAAATAAGATTATTATTATTTTATTTTATTATTTTTTTTTTTTTATCCCCGCATTTCGTAAGAGTAGACCATTGTGTGCCGGTGGGAACAGATGAGATTTACAAAACGGCATACACATGGAGATTGGATGTAAAAAATACACACGAGTGCTTATTCCATTATCCTTGGTATAAAAGAGTATAGAAATAAATATATATAAATATAAATAAATAAATACAATGAGCTTTTGAGCCACTGCTGAGATGCTCATTTTCAGGGGATTTTTCCTTCTTGTTAACATCAGTACCGACTTACTCCCCTGAAGGCCCTAAAGTACCGTGAAGAAAATTTTAGAAATGCATGCAAAATATGTTGCCCATACATTAAAACACACTCTGCCTTTTGGAAGAGTTGTCGTCCATGATGTGCTGGTAGAAATGGGTGAAGAGAAAATTTAAAATGCACGCACGGTTTTGTTGTGCTTAGAAATCATCCCTGAAGTCAGAATGCACATACCTAAATGGTGTGCAGTCACATATATCTATATGAGATTTAACAGTGGTCAGACTCGGGGCCAAAGCAGACGAATGAAAAAAAAAAGTGTCACTTCAAGCAAAGTATAAACTGTAGCATGTGACAAGTCACAGAGGTAAAAAAAAAAAAGTATGGCTTAGAGTTTGTGAAATGTGGTGTACTACATTGTATTTGTGAAATGGAAGGAAGGTGGCAGGATGGTTAAGACATTCGCCTGCCAACAAGTAAACCATGAGGTTACTGGTTCAATTCCCAGCCTTGCCCTTTCTTCCGAGTTTGATGAAAAAAAAAAGTCAGTCATTCGTATGAGACTTAAAACTGAGGCCCTGTGTGCAAACACATGCAGAACATCTTGCGCACACATTAAAACCCTGCTCCGCCTTTTGGAAGAGTAGGCCATCGTATGCCAGTAGGAGCAGATGACAAAATTATTTTTAAAAAAAACAGCATGCACACAGGTGTCATATTAAGATACCATCCCTGAGGAAAAATCAGGGAGTTGGAGTCCCAGAGCGGTTCGGGGCTGTATATGGCAACATTCTGGTGGCTCCTGCGATGGTACTGGAACCATTCCTATCGGGGACTGCCTTTCCAATGGATCATTCAAGTGGCATGGAGAGGGGGGGGGGTCTGCTGCATGGGTAACAGCTTGCCCTCCATTCTTACCCACCCAGGCTATGCGCTCTAAAGTCTAGAGCACAACTCCAGTCTTCCGAGACTGATGGGTGCCTACTGGTGTAAAAAAAGGTAAACTACTGGTGTACTACATTGTATTTGCTTGCAGCAAGTGGAATCAAGATGCACATCTGGACAAACCCCAGGTTAAGAAAGCTTTGTGCTTTGTACCTACTCTCTCTGTGGTAATAAAAAATTGGTAAAATAGAGACTTTTGAAAAATGTAATAGAAATTGTTTATTGTTTTTTTTTAGGTGGAGACATTTCAAGTGAACAATATCAGATTGATCAGTCAACAGAATGATCAAAATAATGCGTCTCAAATAATAGACCATGTTAGAGGATAGGGGAAGGGATAGCGTAGTGGTCAAAACATTGCACTTGCAATTTGACGACCTGAATTTGATTCCTGTTGGAGGGGATTTTCCCCCTGGAGTTAACATCAGTGCTGACTCCACTCTCCCCAAAAGTCTTTTGGATGAGACTATAAACCGAGGCCCCGTGTGCGAACGTATGCAGAACATCTCGCGCACATGTTAAATCCTGTTCCGTTTTCGCAAGAGTAGGCCATTGTGTGCCGGTAGAAACAGATAATATTTACAAAACTGCATATACACGGGGACTGGATGAAAAAAAGCACACGAGTGCTTATTCTTTTATCCTCGATGTCAAAGAATACAATAAATAAATAAAATAAATAAAAACTACAGTTCTTTCAAATGCATTTTTAGAAAAAGATTTTAAAGTGAGATTATTTTGTGCAGGTGAGAATTTTTGTCTCCATTTCCAGAGCAAAAAATCGACACAAAAATTAAACGATTGACTGCCTTC
>CM060336.1:48907346-48912346 GCA_030674155.1 Stramonita haemastoma
GAACGTTTTAATATGTGCGCAAGATATTCAGCATGTGTTTGCACATGGGACTTTGGTTTACAGTCTCATCAGAAAGACATCAGAAAGGGTGTGTGTGTGTGGTGCGCATGTGCGTGTGTGTGTGTGTGTTTGTGTGTGTGCATTTGTGTGTGTGTTAGTGTGTGTATGTGTTAGTGTGTGTGTGTGTGTGTGTTCGTGTGTTTGTGTGTGTGAATCAAAGAGTCGCTATCAGTAGTATAATCAGTTTCATAGGAGAGGTGGTTTTTCCCACAACGCGGTGCCCATCCTGGGCTGACTGACTCTTATGGTTGACCAGGGTGTTGATTCAAGCAAGGACAGTAAAATTGGCTTTATACCCTGTTTTAATCTGTATATAGTTGCACAGCTTTAATCTGAGTTTTAATACGAGTTTTAAAATGTGACAAGGTGACAGCCCTGATATGGCCTGTGTGGTCGGCGGGCTCTAAGCAACATCATTGGATTGGATTAGAATCTGAGTTTTAAATTTGATGAGGTGACGGCCTCTTTTTACATCAGCCAGGAGGGGTTCCTGTGGCCCAGCTTTCATGACCGCTTTTTGCAGCACTGCCTCATGGGTTATTTGCTGGTTGGGGTTTGCCAAGGTTGGTGTTGGTTGTTTCAGTCCCAGCAGTGTTGGAGTTGTTGATCAAGGTATCTACTTCTTTGTCATAGTCAGTTGTTGGGGCATAAGTTTGTGTGATAGGGATGTTGAAAGGTGCTTCCCTCAGATGTATGGTGATGAGTCAGCTAGGGACTGGTTGATATCCCATGATGGTATTTACACTGTTGATGAGGAATCCTTTCCATGCTCATGTCTGTCTTCACTACCACTGAAGAAGAGTTTGTGGCCTTCAGGGGTAGAGGTTTCTCCAGACTTTTTCCTGCATATCTCACAGAGTCCAAGGATGGTTACAGTATCAGACGAAGGATCAAAACCTGAAATTCTCTCCAGGTTAGCCCAGACCACAGCTGAAATGACCAAGTCCTGTGGAACCAAGAACATCACCATCAGCTTCAAGATCAGACTGATGCATTCCCTGGTCATGTCCATATTTTTGTACGCATATGAAACATGGACCATAACAGCAGACATTAAAAGGATAAAGGTGATGGAGATGAGATGCTTCAGCAAATTCTTTGGTGTATCATACAGAGATCACATAACTAACAAGGAAGTGAAAAGCAGAGTTGGAAATGCCATCGGGCCATATGAAAAGCTGTTTTCACAGAAAAACACTAACTGAAGTGGCATGGGCATGTCACACGAACATTTGGACTACCCAAGGCTGTGTTACAGGGAACAGTACAAGGAGGGAGATAAAGAGGCAGACAGTGAAAATGATTAGAATACATCAGTGAGCAACTGGCCTAGAGTTAAACGACTTGGTACAGAAAGCTGAAAACCGCAAGGAGTGGAGGAAGCTGGTTGCAAAATCTTCAGTGGATACCCAACAGTCTACAAGAGCATGGGATAGCCCCTCCCCCCTCCCCCCCTCCCCCCTTCATTAGTTCTGTTGTCTTGACAGGAAATTTGTTCTTTGGTGTTGTGTTTTTTCCAAGGTTTCCATCTTATTTTCCGTTTTTGCGGCTTGGTTCAGCTTTCACAACTGTACAGCAGTATGGATATGACGAGCGCTTGAAACAGTTGAAGTTTTCTGGAGACTGGTCTGCTTGCTTTTCTGAATCCTGGCCAGCTCTGCCATGGCTGAGGTTGCAAGGCTTGTCTGATCTTCAGTTCAGCTAGAGAGGGGCCATCTTTGGTCAGTGTGGAGCCAAGATAATTGGATGAGTCTGTTTCTTCAAGTTGTTGGACTGCTCATGATAATTCTAAATAGAAAAGGTTATCAGTCCTGTCTACCTGGCTCTCTTCTTTGCTCTGATCTCCTCACCATAAATGCTAGCTAATTCTTCTAGCTTGCCTATAAGTTCTCAGAGTTCATTGTTACTACTTCCAAGTAGATCGTCATTAGCAAACTGCAGTTGGGTGTGTTATCAGTTGAGACAGTGGCAGGATAGTTATCCCCTGAGCCTTGTATTGTTAGGTCAGTAGAGATGCAAGAAAAAAGTGATGGCATGTAGAAAGTGTTTCTTCTTAGGTTAGCTCTGGATTTAACCATTTATTTCCCCCGTTTATTTTGGGTTAAATATTTGTCAAAATTGAATAAAACTTATACAGAAATTACTTAGGCATAAAACCACTCTGCTGATAGCAGTACTGAAAATTGCCCCTCCCCAAATCCAAGCAGAAGTCTTAAATTTGAGTAGGATTGGTAACTTATGATTTAAATAATGTTCCATACCACTGTACAGCTACATACCATTGTGTTTACATGCTGTTGTGTCCATATGCATTCAGACTGACTGACCAACTGACTGACCAAACAGCCCCTGCCCCAATGCATGCTAACTGTTAATGCTAACACCAGCCCTAACCCTAACATTAACCTTGTTTCTTAATCTAATCCTGGCCCCTCATGTGGACACAAAGGCAGGTAGATAACTTTGGTACAAGCTGACAACAGTGGTCAAACATTTACCAGGTGTTTGAGGGAGGAGGGGGTAGCATTTTTTTCGAAAAGGATGCTAGGAAGGTGAGGATTATGCTTTAGTATGTCAGAAGAGAGAAAAGGGGGGGGGGGGGGTACGATAACTGATGGACAGTTAATTCCTTTAATGCTTTGTCAGGTTTTTTTTGTCTGTCATTCTTTTATCTTTTACATCTTTACTTCCTTTTTTGCTCTTCAGCTTTGCTGGTATGCCTATGTCTTTTCTTCCTGTCTTGTTTAACTGGACCATTTATTGCTTGGCCACCTTGTCCATGCTTGTTCTTGATCTGATGTCCTTGCTGCAAGATCCTGAGTGGAGTTGGTTTTGACAGAGATCGCATCCTTGAAGTTGTGGAGGTTTTCCATATCTACTCTGCTTATTCACAATGTTAAGCTCTGCTGTGGCTGGTTAGCTGATCCTTCTATGTGCATGGCTTTTTTCGTCTTCTCAGTTTCAGTCCTGCCTTGTTTCCTGCAGCAGCTGCTGTGAGTTGGAATTCTCTTTCTAGTTGTGATGTCTCTGGATAAAAGGGTGGTGTTGTCAGTGTATCTTATGTTGGTGAAATTCCTTTCTCCTATTTTCAGTCCGACTCCAACTTGGACTGTTCGAACAACAGTTGGAGTAAGGCAGGGCTGTTTACTCTCACCCACTCTTTTCAACATCTTCCTTGAGAGAATCATGTCTGCACTCGGAACACCATGAATCAATCAATCAATCAATCAATCAACCAATCAATCAATCAAATTTTTATTTCCAGATGGTACATTGAGTAAGCATCGATTTGCTTTTTTTCCATCAAGCCATCTATCTAAAGAAAAGAAAAAAATCAAAACAACTGCAAAAAACAAGGATCAGTCAGCATTGGTGGCAGAACGATCACAAACCTCCACTTTGCAGATGACATTGACAGACTAGCAGGATCAGAGCAAGAACTTGCCAGCCTAACAGAACACCCGAGCAATGCCTCTAAAGCATATGGCATGGAAATAAGTGCGGAGAAGACGGTTCAAAGCTTCAAGTACTTGGGAGCCATTGTATCAGACGAGGGGTCCAAGCCAGAGGTAGTATGCGGGATTGCACAGACAATAACAGCACTCACAACTGAACGCCATCTGGAAAGATAAAGATGTCTCGCTCAACTCCAAGATCAGACTAACACGCTCCCTTGTCATATCAATAATCTTATATGCCTGAATCATGGACCATGACTGCTGATTTGGAGAGAAGAGTAAAGGCGGTAGAGATGAGATGCTTCCGGAGACTCCTCGACATCTCCTACAGACACCACATAAGCAAGGAAGATGTGCTTAAAGAATCCAGCAAACCATTGGTCCCTATGTAAATGTCCCTATGAAAATCTTCTATCAATCGTAAAAAAAGCGTAAACTGAAATGGTACAGGCACATCACAAGATTGAAAGGACTTGCAAAAACAATACTGCAAGGCACTGTCCAAGGAGGAAGAAAAAGAGGCAGACCAAGGAAGAGATGGAAGGACAACATCAGCAAATGGACAGGCCTAGAACTCAACAAAATTTTGAGATAGGCAGGCAGAACAGAGAGGAATGGAGGGAACTGGTTGTCAAGTCTTCAGGGGTGCCCTGACGATCGCCAGACTAAGGGATAGATAGATAGATAGATATTTTCAGTCCCATACGTTCTGTGTCCGCATCTCTCATCACATGCTCTGTGTGTATGTTGAAAAAGTGGGAAGAGAGAATACAACCTTGATGGACTCCCTTTGTTGATGTCTTTGTGCTCCGTCTTTATCTGAGTATTAGTGTTGGTACAGAGATACCAAGACTTGGATCTGATGTCTGAAGGTCCATTGCTGCTGGTGTTGGTAGAGAGATGCTAAGAGGGAGATCTGATGTCTGAAGGTCCATTGTTGCTGGTGTTGGTAGAGAGATGCTAAGAGGGAGATCTGATGTCTGAAGGTCCATTGTTGCTGGTGTTGGTAGAGAGATGCTAAGAGGGAGATCTGATGTCTGAAGGTCCATTGTTGCTGGTGTTGGTAGAGAGATGCTAAGAGGGAGATCTGATGTCTGGAGAATCCCATATCTAAACAGGCCTGTGAACAAGTGGTTGTGTATGAAACTGTCCAATGCCTTGCTGTAATCTGTAACAGTTTTGTTCAGTGTTCCTGATTTTCTCTGTAAGTATTTGTGATACAAACAACCTGTCTTGTTCTGCTGTTTGTTCAACTTGCCTGGTAGTCAGAGAATTCTTCTTCCACTTTGATTTTAATTCGGTTTGATAAGGAGTGGAATTTGGCCAGTGTGACTGATAAGGAGCAATGTAGGAATAGAGAAAGGATATGAGAGAGAGAGAGAGAGAGAGAGAGAGAGAGAGAGAGAGAGAGAGAGAGAGAAAAAGAAAATTAGTGTCTGTGTGTTTGTGTGTGCCTTGATCTTTTCTCAGGATAATGGAATA
>CM060336.1:48919846-48929846 GCA_030674155.1 Stramonita haemastoma
TATTTTTTATTCTTGTATTTTAAGGATGATGGAACAAGCACTCGTGTGCTTTTTTTAAATGTCCAGTCCCCGTGTGTATGCAGTTTTGTCAATCTTGTCAGCTGTTCCTACTGGCACACAATTGCCTACTCTAACGAAAAGTGGAGCAGGATTTAACGTGTGCGCAAGATGTTCTGCATGCGTTCGCACACAGGGCCTCGGTTTAAAGTCTCATCCAAAGGACTTGTCAGAGAGTAGAATCAGCACTGATGTTAACTCCAGGAGAAAACCCCTCTTGAACGGGAATCGAACCCGGGTCGTCAAATTGCGAGCGCAATGTTGTGACCACTAGGCTCTCTCGTCCCCCATTCATCATTCCATCTGCCTGCGTTCTCTTACCAGGTGGGGTGCATAGCACCTGGTCTTCTGGGCTTGTGACTGTTCAGGTCTGCCCCCTGGCCTCCGCTGCATATTGCAACTTCATAGCATCGCATTTCACTGTACTATACGGGTATCAGGCTAGGTATTTTCGGGTAACAGGTTGGGTATTTTCGGGTAACAGGCTGGGTATTTTCGGGTAACAGGCTGGGTATTTTCGGGTAACACGCTGGGTATTTTCGGGTAACACGCTGGGTATTTTCGGGTAACACGCTGGGTATTTTCGGGTAACACGCTGGGTATTTTCGGGTAACAGAACACTGACGTGATATACAGGATCTCTAACGTGCAAATTTGATTTTTTCCACTGGTCTGGGTGCTAGTCTTTCGGATGAGACGATAAACCGAGGTCCCGTATGTTACTCGTCATTAGTTAGCGCACATAAAAGAATCCACGGCAACAAGGGTGTTGTCCCTGGCAAAATTCCGTAGAAAAAAGCTACTCGGATGCGGAAACAAATACAGTTGCAGACCGGAAAAAAAAATGGGTAGGCGATGCGCTCTCCCTGGGGAGAGAGAACAGTCCGAATTTCACGCAGAGAAATCTGCTGTGATATAAAGTGGTATAAAAAAATAAATAAAGGAATTAATACGCTGGCAGATCTGCACTCGTAGTTGTCCTGGGAGATCGTGAAAAATCCTCCCTTCCATTCACCGCATGCACACGCCGCTGAGATTCGAACCGAGAACATCAGGGACCCCTGGGGTTGAACCAACGATCTTGATTATGTATAACTATAGTGTCTGTCGGCATCATTCAGTGCACCTTGCTTTGCCAACATGTCAGATTCTTCATTCCAATATCAACCACGATGTGAAGGAACCCAACAGAAATCCATACAGGTAACAGATATAATGCAATGAATCAATATTTGGATTTCAAAGACAATATGATTTCGGAGCCTACTGTTGAGTTGTTTGACATCTCCCCTCCCCCCCCCCCCCCCCCCCCCTCCCAAAGACTAAGGCCTGTTTGAAGAAGATGTGACAGAGGGCCGGTTTGAGTCCCGCCCGACCCCAACTTTTGCACAGTATCAGAGCCCACGGCACCAAGAAAGTGCTCTACCCTATGCATACACACGTTACTAGCAAAGTGCAGGGGTCCCGCCACATGCACAAACACAAATAAACGCACACACTAACACGAGCGCGCGCACCCACGCGCGCGTGCATACAGCCCCCTTTCCCCCTCCCCCCAAACCAAGGCTTGTCTGGAGAAGGTGCCACAGAGGGCCGGTTTGTGTCCCGCCCAAATCCGACTTTTGCACAGTAAGAGAGGCCTCAGCACCAAGTGAGTGTTCTACCCTATGAATACGTACCTTACTAGCATCTTTGATATGCGTGGAGCCGGTCTTGTGGCGAGACCACAGCCCCATAGAAGACAGTTCGGCTTAATAATTATAAGCAAGTTTGTCCGAACGAAAGCTGATACAGTGTACGCAAAAATGCGCAGTAGTACGCATAATATCATTTATAATATACAATATGATATACCGCAGCAAAGTGCAGGGCTCCCGCCACATGCACAAACACAAATAACGCACACACAAACACGAGCGCGCGCGCTTATAAACTTCAAAAAACACTTTATTGTCTCACAGACAGAAAAGTTCAAGGCGGTACAAGCCATACATTAAAACGGTAAACAGATAAATATATAAAAATCACGAAAATAATACCCACAACACAGTAGCCGAATATCAGAGCGCACCCACCACAATAAAAGCACCCAGAAATCAGCAATACGTCAGCCAGTCAGTGACTTACCCGAGCAAATCCACAAACGCCCATACGCGCACCAGAATGCCCATGCATCCACACTCACGAACAGCTCGCGCGCGCGCACGCACACACACACACACACACACACACACACACACACACACACACACACACACACACACCACACGCACGCACGCACACACACACACGCACGCACGCACGCACACACACACACACGACACACACACTAACATTTTATGACATAAACCAAATTATTATAACACACTGTAATTAAAGAAAAAATTAGTAGTCTATCAATTAAAACTTATACACTATTCTATTAAGATATTGAACAAAATCTAAAAGAATAACACATGCACGCACTTTTATGGCATAATAATAAACCAAATTGTCATAAGAAGTTGTATGATTTATAAAAGATATATCTCGGTGAAACTAGTACTATATTATCATACAATATGATGCACCACAGCAAAGTGCAGGACCCCCTACACACACAACACACACACACACACACGCACACACACACACACACACACACACACACACAAATGCACACACAAACAGCAGCGCGTGCACGCACGCGCGCGCGCATACACACCCTCCATGCATGATTAAGGTGTAGACGCCTTTCGAAAAGATGTGACGATCGCCCGGTTTCAGGCCCCTACCACCCTGACTTTTGCACAGTAACAGAGCCCACGGCACCCACACCGTGTTATACTGTATGCATACAAACTTGAGAACCATTTTCCCTGGGCGTGGCGCTGGACATGTGGCGACACCACGGCCCCGAAGACGGCTACCCCGCTTGTACGTTGCCAAGGTTGTCGGAAAGAAACCTACAGCAGCGTAGGCAATAATACCCGCTAGAACACACACCAAACAATAATATACAATATAATGCATCACAGCAAAGTGCAAGGTCCCCCCCCCCCCACGCAAACACACACAAAAACGCACACACAAACAGCAGTGCACGCACGCACGCGCGCGCGCGCGCGCGCATACACTCCCTCCATGCATAAGCTAAAGGCGCATTTCGAAAAGATGTGACAAAACGGCCGGTTTCAGGCCCCTACCACCCCGACTTTTATCCAGACCGTGGTGTACTGTATGCATACAAACTTTTACAACGATTTTCGATTTGCGTGGCGACAACACGGCCCCGAAGACGGGTACCCCGCTTGTACATTGCCAAGTTTGTCGGAAAGAAGCATTCTACAGTGTAGGCAATAATGCCCCCTAGAACACACACCAAACAATAATTATTTTATTTTATTATACAATTGAACACAGTTTAAAATATAAAACGTAACAAAAGATATGCTTTAAAATGCCCCACCCCTTTGCGAATACCTCCCCCCCCCCCCCCCAAGACTAAGGCCTGTTTGGAGAAGATGCCACAGAGGGCCGGTTTGAGTCCCACCCCACCCCAACTTTTACACAGTAACAGACCCCACGGCACCAAAGGAGTGCTCTACCCTAGGCATACGCACGTTACTATCTTCTTTGATATGTGTGGCGCCGGTCTTGTGGCGACACCCCATGCCCAGCCCCCCAAAAGACGGTCCGGCTTAATTATAAGCAAGTTTGTTAAAACGAAAGCTGGTAGAGTGTACGCAAAAATGTGTGATAGTACACATAATATTAATTATAAAAATGCTGAATTGGAAATGAGTAAGTACTTATACAGGACATATTTAAAGTTTATTTTTACTCAGACTGCTACCCCTCCCCCTCCTTTCCCCAAAATCTATATCTACAGCTGCATAAAAGACACATGCGACACACTCTCCCTCTTTCACTTCATCTGTTACATCTAAACAAGTTCTCTCTCTCTCTCTCTCTCTCTCTCTCTCTCTCTCTCTCTCTCTCTCTCTCTCTCTCTCTCTCTCTCTCTCTCTTATAGTTTGTCTTTGAATTCGTAATCTTTGAAAAAAAGTTAAGTTTTTCTGATGATTGTACTCGGTTGTGGGTTGGGTTTTTGCATGTGGTTATCTACAGAAAAAGAATAGAATTTTGCACTTGCAATTCTACACAAATGCAGATCCAAGAAATTGTTGGGCCACCCTTAGTGCACCAAATGAACTAGGAATTTAAACTAGCTGCTTCAAGATTTTTAAAGTATTTATGTTTGACATGAGCTGTTGATAATAAAAATGATTTGAAGAAGAAGAAGAAGAAGACGAAGAACAACAACAACAACAACAAAAAGAATAGGAAGAAGAATTGCGAAGAATTGCAAAGAAGAAGAAGAAGGAGAAGAAGGAGAATGATAAATAGAAGTTACATAGCCCTATCTTACATTCAACCAATTTTTACACATGCAATTAATTCTTTGAGAACAGTGGAGAAACACATTGTTTGTTCTATTTTGGAGGACATTTTATATGTCAAGTTGACTGAAACAAAACCGAAAATTTGCTGATATATTATATATATCATAAAAGGTTGTTTACTCATAAACTTAGGGTTCATATGTTGATAAATGCAAAGAATAGTTTTAAGCCACTATCATATCAGTACTTGGCTGTTTTGAATAATCTAAAAAAATAACCATTGCGTAATTTAATTTTGTGACAAAGTGCCTAAAATAGTAAAAGAAATGGCAAAAGAGTTTGTAAAGAAGAAAACAGAAAAAAAGATGAAAATTTCCTACAAGCAATCAGGGTTTTGTTTTTGTTTTTGATAGTTTAAGAATAGCCAGTTTAGATGAGAAAGACGCCAAATAACA
The DNA here is from genome assembly GCA_030674155.1 of Stramonita haemastoma. NCBI lineage: Eukaryota > Metazoa > Mollusca > Gastropoda > Neogastropoda > Muricidae > Stramonita > Stramonita haemastoma. The sequence continues at coordinate 48,924,744 of CM060336.1, forward strand.
GCACAAATAGGATACCAGAAAACACGGTAGAAGACGGTAGTGATGGCAATTTTCTAACCTGTTCGTTTGAAACCGGAAGTGCATGAAAGACCAGCTAAGGGGGGAAAACGGAAGAGGGCAAAAGGGGAGCTAATTTATGGTCAGCTCTGAAAGCACACTGAGGGCAATAAATCCAGCAGGTTTTCAGCAGAGGGAGGGAGGCAGCCCTGTGGGAGGGCAGCAGGAAAAAACAACAGGAAAATGGAGAGAGGTTGCATCTGCCACCTCCACTCAGGATATAGAGAATGATTTGGGCAGTGGAGCAGAACTCTTCAGCATCTTTAAAGATCTTAGTTTTGATTCTGAATCCATTTGGCGAACATCAGCAAAATGGGAAAAGTCTATTTTAATGCCAATTCCATTTGAGAAGTTTGTTTTTTTTCTTCTTCTCTGAGATAAAAAAACTTAGTTTTCAATCCAAGTCTCTTAAGTTTTCTAATGTTAGATCAAAAAGAAAAACAAAACAAACAAACAAACAAGCAAAATAATCTGCAAGATATCGTGGGTGAAGTCTCCATAAAATGTTTTCACATTAATCTTGTTAAAAATCCACCAATACTATGGAAGAAAAGACTAGTCCTGGCTGGTGGGTGTTACTGATGGGGAGAGGGGAGGGTGGGGTAGCCTGGTGGTTAGAGCATCACTCTCATAATCTGACAGTCTGGGATCAAGCCACCACCAGGGCACCTGTTCAAGGGGATTTTTCCCCTGGGGTTGAAATTGGTACCAACATTACTCCACTAAATGTCCTTCGGATGAGACTATCAACCAAGGTCGATTGTGTCAGATGAGACTATAAACCAAGGTCCATTATGTCGGATGAGAATATAAACCAAGGTCCATTGTGGTACATGAGACTATAAACCAAGGTCCATTGTGCAAACACATATAGACAATCTTGCGCACACGTCAACACCTGTTCCGCCTTTTGGAAGAGTAGTCCATTGTGTGCCCTAAGGAACATATGACATTTAAAAAGAAAAATGAATGTACACTGGTGTTGTGTTTAGACTTCATCCCTTCAGTACCGATCCAAATGGGTGCTATTCTGACTACACACCATTCCCGTCCTTTCCTTAGTTTCATAAAAAGTGAAAAAATGTTAAACACCAAGAACAAGGAGTCAGCCCTTAATCATAAAGGTAAATGATACTGCATGTTCAAAAAAGCGTTATAAAAACACACTTAAACAGCTAGAAAGAGGAGTCAGCTTTTAATCATGAAGAGGAATGATACTGCATGTTGAGAAAAAAACGATGTAAAAAATCAAATGGTTAGAAAGAGAAGTCAGCTCTTAATTATAAAGATGAATAATACTGCATATAAAAAAAAAAACAATCAAAGAAAGAAAACAGGTTGAGTGCAGTGGGTGAGGGTACACAAATTCAATTCATGATTCATTTTCTCTGCTGCCAATTTGGTTTATGTCAGGCTGCTGTTTTTCTGGGTACATTCTGGTTCGGCTTTCTTCTGGGCTCTCTCCTTATGTCTGTCTGTTTGAATGTTTGAATGACTGTCTGCTTGTCTAAATGTCTGTTTTTTGACTGTCTGCCAGTCTGTCGGTCTGTCTGTCCGTCTGAATGTAAGTCTCAATATGTCTATATGTCTGTCTCTATCTCTGTCCTCTCGGTCTCTGTCTGTCTGTCTGTCTGTCTCTGTCTGTCTGTCTCTGTCTCTGTCTGTCTGTCTGTCTGTCTGTCTCCCTCCCTCCCTCTCTCTCTCTCTCTCTCTCTCTCTCTCTCTCTCTCTCTCTCTCTCTCTCTCTCTCTCTCCTCTCTCTCTCTCTCTCTCCCTCCCTCCCTCCTCTCCTCTCTCTCTCTCTCTCTCTCTCTCTCTCTCTCTCTCTCTCTCTCTCTCTCTCTCTCTCTCTTCTCTCTCTCTCTCTCTCTCTCTCTCTCTCTCCTATTTGCTCTAGAAGTCTGTCCAAAATCGCGTCCTGTCAAATTCGTTCTTTGCGATGCATGTTAAATGGGCAGTAAAATTTTATGGCAATAAATTAATTCTCTCTCTCTCTGTCTCTGTCTCTCTGTCTCTGTCTTTCTGTCTGTCTGTCTGTCTGTCCGTCCGTCTGTCTGTCTGTCTTTCTGTCTGTCATTCTGTCTGTCTGTCTGTATGAATGTTTTTGTCTGTCTGTCTGTCTGTCTGTCTGTCTGTCTGTCTGTCTGTCTGTCTGTCTGTCTGTCTGTCTGTCTGTCTGTCTGTCTGTCTCTCTCTCTCTCTCTCTCTCTCTCTCTCTCTCTCTCTCCTCTCTCAATACACGCACACGCACGCGCGCACACACACACACACACACACACACACACACACACACACACACACACACACACACACCACACACACACACACACACACACACACACACACACACAGACTCACGCACACCCTCATTCACTGAGATGAACACACACGTGTGTGCGTGCACGTGCATGCAAACACATACTCCTGTATGTACATGTGCGTACACGTGCACATACACACACACACACTGATTAGTTAAAACCATTTGACTTCAACCCTGTGTGTTCATGAAGTCTTAGGTTTGAACTTGGTGCCATCTGGTGAATTAAAGGCCGGGATCTTTACGATATCTCCAGGTCACTTTTAATTGCAGACCTGCTAGTGTCTTTATTTTAGTCGTGTATATACACATACAGGACATCAAATAACATTTGTATATTATACGCGTCAAAAGTCTTGTGTTTCATGTTGGTATTTGGTGAATTAGGGAAAGATGAACATACCAAGCATACATTCCTGAAATTGCAATGTGGATACCTTCATGATGGGTAAAAACGATCGCATACACAAAATCACATCACCATTGGTGAACCTTGGAGCTGTAGCCGAAAACACAGAAAAAGGGCACTCTGTTTATAGATATATCTAAACAATTCTACATTTCTCTATACTTCTCTTTCAATCTTTCTTAATAATTGGGGAAAGCACCTTCAACAAAAGAAATGCAAAGTTTGAGATGAACAGATCGGACAGACAGTCAGTCAGGCAGACAGACAGACAGATAGACCAAGACACAGACAGACAGATCAAGACACAGACAGACAGACTGACAAACAGGCAGAGAGACAGTCAAACAGGCAGAGAGACAGACTAACAAACAGACAGGCAGAGAGACAGACTTACAAACAGACAGGCAGGCAGACAGACTGACAGACAAACAAACATGCAGAACTTGGCGTCAGGAATCTGAAGAATGTCGCGTGTGCGTGCGTGTGATCTTTTCCCGCTCATTTGTCGTCGTTAACTTGGAGAAAAACGGTCCGGAAGACCGCCATTAAAGGCGACAAGTTACTGCCCCTGCTTTCCCCTTGTTTGTGTGCGTGTTTGTTTAGTTGTTGTGTCCTTTATGTGTTTGTCCTCGATGGTTGGAGAATGAGACCAAGACTTGGGCTGTGTGGCATGCCATGTCTTGTGTTGTCTTGTGATGTCTTGTGTTGTCTTGTGTTGTCTTTCGTGTGTTGTCTTGTGTTGTCTTGTGTTGCCCTGTCTTGCCTTGTCTTCTCTTGTCCGAGTTTGCCTTGTCTAATCTTGTCCTGGGGGTGGGATAGGTCAGTGGTCAGAGCGCTCGCTTTCCCCCAGTCAAGTTAAGCAGCGTGGAGCTCGGTTACCAGTTGGATGGATATGGGTGACCATTTGCACGCCTTGGCTTCAGTGCAGTTCCCCCAGTTCACCCAGCTGTCAATGGGTACCTGCCCTCTTTAGGGTAAGGGAAAGTAAAGCAGTGAAGGAGATGAGATGGGCACCGCCCTTAATATAAACATGCTGGCCCCTAGAGAAGCTTAGGTCTCTGAAGCCTCGCTCCCCTAGGACCACACAGGTTACAGGACACCTTTACCTTTAATGCTGTCCTGACTTGCCTTGTCTTCCCTTGCCTTGCGCTACCTTGCCGCAGTTGCCTTGTTTAATGCTGTGTTTGTTTAAGAGTGTTGTGTTGTGTCAAGTCATATTGGAATATTCATGTTATGGCGTGTCTTGTGTTGCATGGAAATGTGTGTTTATTGCGGTTTTTGCATTATTTTATGTTGGAGTGTGTTGTGTCAAATCATAACGTCAATCATATTATGGCATGTCTTGTGTTGCATGGAAGTGTATTAAGTGTGGTATTTTGCGTTATGTTGTGTTGTAGTATATTGTGTTGTGGTACACAGCATCGTTGGTCATTGCTTTATATTCAATTGCTGTCACACAGAACTGTACAGTATTGAAGTTCATTACATTTTACCACACAGTATTGGGTAAAGAGTTTAAATATATCGATTTCTGTTGCAATCTAATGTATTGCAGTGTACTGTATCATTGTGTGCATCATTGTGTTGTATTGTATAGAATACAAGAATACAAGAGTCATTCAGATGAGACTATAACCGAAGCCCTATGTGCGAGCGTAACCAAAACATCTTGCGCACACCTTACAAACCCGTTCCGCCTTTCGGAAGAGCAGGTCATTGTGTGCCGATAGGAGCGGATGACAACCAAAAAAAAAAAACCAGCATGCACACAGGTGTTGTGTTTAGACACCATCCCTGAGGAAAAATCGGGGAGTTGGAGTCCCCAGGGCTGTATATGGCAACGTTCTGGCGGCTCCTGCGACGGCACTGGAACCATTTGTATCAGCGACTGCCTTTTCAATGGATCATTCCAGCGACGTGGAGAGGGGGGAGTCTGCTGCATGGGTAACAACTTTCCCATCACACTTACTTACCCAGGCATTGCGCTCTAGAGCCTAGAGCGTAAAACCATAGTCTTCTGAGGCTGACGGATACCTACAAGAACAATTATACTCGCTGCAGCGCTACACTATACAAAACTTATACTACTCTCCCCAGGAAGAGAGTCATGCTACGGATTAGCTTTAACCATTTGCTTTTGTCCGTCTGCAAAATCTCAGAAACTAAGAGGGTGAGGGGGAGGGGGAATAGAAACGAGGGAATTCATAGCAGAGAATTTACAGATGCTATTATATCCCCCTCCCCCCCCCCTTCTTCGACACTCCCCACGGATGAAAGTCCGGTCATACCACTAATTCGGTATTCTCTTTCTTACTTC
>CM060336.1:48941528-48944028 GCA_030674155.1 Stramonita haemastoma
CGTTTTCTTTCATTGCCCTTTCATGTTCTTAATTATCTTAGTTCATCGTCAGAAATCTTGAAGGTGCTGAGTTAATGACGTGAGTTCCCTCACACACACACATACATACACCCACACACATGGGCACGCGCGTGTTTGCAGCAAAGGCAGACTTGAAACAATTCCTTACTGCTAAGAAGCATCAAGCTGCAGATTGAGTTTTCTAAGGATGTGCCACTGAGTGCAAAACATTCCATATTTCTGCTAAGAAATTAATACAACCTGCAGAGGCTTGACCTGCTACATAACACTTCATGCTCTGGTGGAGCTTTGGATGCATGCTGGGTGAAGTCATTTTCGTGTTCCTGAAGGCTAGGGAACGCAGATAGATCTGGTCATTTCGATGTATCCTCATCTGCATCAGTGTGTTCACACAGTCTGCATTTAGTTTTATTTGGGAAATGAGTCCCCCCAAATCTCATCTTTAATCCATCAGTCATCAGGGATTTCAAACCAGTTACCCAGAAATTCAGAATCGTTATAATTACAATGCCCTTGCCCTTTCTTGTTGGCTGTTGTAGAGCCAATCAAAAATTGATGTAGGCCAGCCATACTCTAAAGCTTTGACACACACACAGAAAACAAAGAGACACAATCATCTTCATGCAGTGAACGTTTCTAGGAACAAATTTGCTCACCCATAAAATAATTTTTTCTTTAAATTATCTGTTGACCCCAACAGGCAACCATACTTGGTAAAAAAGCAGCGATCAAGAAAAGATAACTCGTCTGGCAGGGAATGGAAGGGGGGTAGGCTAGGGGACGGAGGAAGCGCTTCCCCTCTTCCGTGTGGACTGTGCCTGAACGCCTCATTACGCGACACACCCTCCTGTTTGTCTTGGGCCCAATGAGCGATGACTTACAGTCCGCTCCAGTCACGGCCAAGTCCCTTCGTTTACAGAAAACATATTGGGACCGTTTTCAGTTCCGTCCCCGGTATCGCAGCTCGTGCCAAGACTGAAATCGATAGCGGGTGATGTACTATTACGTCTGCCTCCTTCGTTTTCGTTATGGTCTCTGTCCCGCGCTAGGTTAGGCTAGGCTACTGCTGAAGTGGCGAAAATGGTCGTTAGAGAGAGAGAGAGAGAGAGAGAGAGAGGGGGGGGGGGGATAAAAAGAGAGAGAGAGAGAGAGAGAGAGAGAGAGGAGAGAGAGAGAGAGACAGAGACAGACAGACAGACAGACAGAGACGGAGCAGAGACAGAGGCAGTACTATAGGCCTACTACGCGTTTGAGAGAGAGAGAGAGAGAGAGAGAGAGAGAGAGAGAGAGAGAGAGAGAGGGAGAGGGGGGGGGGGGGGGAAGGCAGAAACAGGGACAGATAGTACTGTAGGCCTACAGCGTGTTTGAGAGAGAGAGAGAGAGAGAGAGAGAGAGAGGAGAGAGAGAGAGAGAGAGAGAGAGAGAGAGAGAGAGAGAGACAGACAGACAGACAGACAGACAGACAGACAGACAGAGAGAGAGAGAGACAGACAGACAGACAGACAGACAGACAGACAGACAGACAGACAGAAACAGAGACAGCTGGTACTAAAGGCCTACTGCGTGTTTGTTGGAGGTGAAGTTTGTACAGACTGGTCAAGGTTCGTGAAGTATAGGGGACTGACTGGTGATGTGTACTGTTTGTCTTGCTGAATGAACAGATGGGGCCGTCTGAGTAATTGGTTAGTTAGTGACTGAGTTAGTCGTTTGGGTCTGTTGTGCCTTAGTCCGTTGATTGTTGAAAAGTGATCGGTCATTTTCTGTTTTTTTGATTCCTCCCATCCTCCCTTGTTTTGCCTTACTGTTTTTCTTCTTCTTCTTCTTCTTCTTCTTCTTCTTTCTTCTTCTTCTTCTTCTTCTTCTTCCTTCTTCTTCTTCTTCTTCTTCTTTCTTCTTCTTCTTCTTCTTTACATTCTCCACAATCTTCACATTCTTTTTTTCTATGTCGCACTCATCGACAAGACTGTGTGGGTTTCATAGACATTTGTATCGAACTTTTTGGGCACCCACACCCAGTTTTGGGGGAAAATTATTCATAGTATATTCTACTTGAATCGCCAAAGCCCCCCCCCCCCCCCCCCCTTCCCTGCCAAGTAAGTACTGGGACCAATCCTGGTATGTTTTACGAGCGTATGTTGTGCCCTGAATGCGTATGTACACACATACAGGACTGCAGAAATCCCCGGGCCCACGTACATGCTGACTTAAGGGATCGGTCAAAATAATTTATAAACTCCCTCACCGAAGTCAAGTGCGCTGGGCCTGACTTGTCAGGTCCTTATTGGCAGCGCAACGTATATTTGCTCATATGACACATAACAGTAGTGTTTGTCTAAGCTTTCGACGACGACGACGACGACGAAGAAGAAAAACCAGAAGATGAATGCCAAAAAGAATGCGAAGAAGAAGAAGAATGCCAAAAATGCCAAGAATGCGAAGAAGAAGAAGAAGAAGAAGAAGAAGAAGAAGAAGGGAAAAA
>CM060336.1:48959028-48961528 GCA_030674155.1 Stramonita haemastoma
TGCAGCAAGGTTTGCAGCCAAGGTCGCGGTCCCCAGAGAGTTAATAATTCATTGCTAGCTCTCTGTGGTCATATCCCGGGATGGTTATTACTGGGACTGTAGCAGCACTGCTGAAGACCTTGCGGTACTGGGGGAGGACAAATGAGGGTCTGACTTGAAGCTGCACTAACATGCGTGGGTGAGCCTGTTTGAAGACTTTAGAGGAGAAATGGTTTTATTGCTGGCCGCAAGGGGCTGTTGTTTAATTTTCTCTTTCCGTATCGTTTCAGTTATTATCTAGACTGAGTCAAGTTTAATTTGTATGTGCTTTGAGAAAAAAAATGGTGCAAATCTTTTATCTTTACTTGATCTTTGGAAGTATTATCTGAGATGTCAGAATTTACTGGTTCACCTTCACCTATCCCGTAGTTTACTAGACCGTAGGGGGCACCACTGAAGATTTTGCCACCAGCTTTCTCCACTCCATGTGGCTCTCAGATTCCCGCAGTAAATCGTATCACCCAAGACCAGTTCACTCTCTGATGCTGTCTTGGGTTTACAAGGCTTTAATGATCACTTTGTCAAAGACTCTCAATAAAACTGTCTCCAGCTACCACAACGAGCAATAGTTAAGCTCACGACTCCCACTATCTGTATAGAGAGTGAGACAAACCCAAGGTCCTAATGCATGTTGTAACCAAACAGAACAAACCAGGTTTGGTATAGGTTGTGTCTGCAGGATGTGTCGGGGAGATCTTTACCACACCATTCATTGTTCACTGTGCTGCTGTATGTTGCTCATTCCCCAGGAACGGTTATGACTATGGCTGCAACGGCACCAGTGGAGAGAGACACTGGTGGAATTAGGAGAGGCAAATGACGTTGAGACTTGGGGTATTGTGATTATGCGCCAGTGTGCTGGCATGTAGACGTGTATTAAAAAAAGTTGCAACCGGTCTTATGGGATAGTCGTGTATTTTGTTTTCTTATTGGGTAATCTATCAATATTATGCTAAAAGTTTTAATGTCTAGTTTCTGGGGGGAAACAAAGAGCATATCTGTTAACTTCCGTGTTCTGAAAGTAGCGGTACTTGAATGTGGCCTGTTTGGTTTGGTGCTGAAACTGTCTTTTCTAGCTGTGTCACTCTATATGCTTAAGGTTCAGCCAGGTTTGATTATTTTGTAGTTAAGCTTTGAAGTTTTTTTTTACCATCAGTTCCTTGAAAATGTTTAAGCTGGAAGATTTAATTAATGAAACAGGAACTAAATGGTATGTGTGTATGTATATAGTAGTCATAGCAACAGCAGCAGCAGCAGCAGCAGCAGCAGCAGCAGTAGTAGTAGTAGTAGTAGTAGTAGTAGTAGTAGTAGTAGTGTGGTAGTAGTAGTAGTAGTAGTAGTAGTAGTAGTAGTAGTAGTAGTAGTAGTAGTAGTAGTAGTAGTAGTAGTAGTAGTAGTAGTACCAGCAGTTCAAACTTGACAGGATCGTTCTTTCAACAATGCTGAAATTAATTCATTTCATAATTCTTTGGTCCAAGATCAACCTTCCCTTGTTACTCCAAGTTTTGGGGATCACCATTCAATTCAGGACGGATCTAACTCTCTGTTCTTGTCAAAAAAAAAGGAACAAAACCAAACAAAACCATATTCTTATCAACTGAAGACACACTCGGGACTTAGAACCAACAAGAAAATAAAGTGTGACCAGTAGTGTGAGAGGTGAGGGAGAAAAGCCAAGGTCACGATGCTGTATATTATTATGGCCCAAGAGAGGGAAAAGACTTCAGAAGGGGGATGGTCTGTATGTGAAGTGAAGATCGTCACTCACCCTGCCATTCATTATTCATCGCCCTCTGTCAGTAGTTTGCTGGTGATGGTTATTGCTGCGCGGTCGTAAGGTGCATTGGTGAAAAATTTGGCTAAATTAGGAAGAGCTGTTATGTTTCAACCTTGGGAGTAGTAGAATAATTAAGGGTACTATGCTCGAATGCTCTTGCAGACTTTGATGAGAAATGTTGGGATATTCTGTGCATGTGTGGCTTGGTGGCCTAGGAGTAACCCTGGTTAAACACGAAGGTTCTCTCGGGTTCTACTCTCCTCTCCCCCGGTGGGGATGCCGTGGGCCTGTCAGTGTAGATAGCACCCTCACATTCAGGAAATTATTTGCCAGGAATTCCCTCTTATCTATCCCACTCTTTATTCCTGTCTTGTTACTTTTTTTTCTGACACCCGCTCCTTCTCCTGTGTGTGTGTGTGTGTGTGTGTGTGTGTGTGTGTGCGTTGTGCGTGTGCGCGTGCGTGTGTGTGTATGTGTGTGTGTGTGTGCGTGCGTTGTGTGCGTGCGCGCGCACCAGCGCGCGCGTGTGTGTGCCTGTGTTCCTGTCTGTCTGTCTGTCTGTCTGTCTGTCTGTCTGTCTGCCTGTCTGTGTCTGTGTGTAACAAAGAAGTCTCAAAGCGCACATGAATAACCCAGAGGCAGGCAGCTTTGGCAGGATTCAGCTGATTAAGAGCGCAGCAGTAG
>CM060336.1:48974230-48984230 GCA_030674155.1 Stramonita haemastoma
ACCCCGTTGTCCAGTTGATCGTTTGGGCAGAAATAAATATTTTACAACCAGCTTCCTCCACTACTCGCGATTTTCAGCTTTCCGTAGCAAGTCGTTCTATCCACTCAAGGTCAGTCCACTCTCTGATGCTGTCTTCCCATTGTTTCCTCTGTCTGCCTCTTGGTCTCCCTCTTTGTACTGTTCCCTGTAAGACAGTCTTGGCCAGTCCAACTGTTCGTGCGACGTGCCCGTACCACTTTAGTTTGCACTTTGTCCTAACTGAAATACCCCGTTTATGGGTGACAATAATAATCAAATGTGTATTGTGCATTGATAAATAAATAAATAAATGAATGAATCAATAGATAAATAAATAAATGAATGAATGAAGTAATTAATTTTCATTTATTAATTAATCAATGATCATTTAGTGACTAGTTTATGGAGTGAAAGAACAACTGAATGAAGAAATGATTACTTCTACAAGGCACATTGATAGTTCTTCCACGATGAAAATGACACATCAACAATGCCACAAAAGACACATGCAACGTGTTGACACATCCTTTTCCAGTTTATCCATTTCACATGCAAATACATGTTCGCCTTCTTAGAGTTTTACATGGACATATGCAAACAGCAGTTCTAGAATCATTCTGAAATCACTAATGATCGTGGTAAATAAGTGAAATAGTTTATAATCTCACCTTGATTAATCATTTTCAAAATAATTGAGAAGTTGTAAGTAGTTACCTGTACTTGTTTTCTTCTACTACTTTTTTCCTTGATGACACCATCTTTTTTGCAAAAAAAAGTACCTCTAAAAGGACTGAAGAATATGGTAAAAAAGAAAGTTTTAAAAGAGAGCATATTCAGAAACGTGTACAAAAGTTATGATAGCAACAAGGACAGATAACAACCAACAATATGACACCCAAACCCATGAGTAGTACAGCAATCTTGGCGAACTTCCAACATAAAAGGTAAAGGTGTCCCATAACCTATGTGGCCGTAGGGGAGCGAGGCATCAGAGACCTCAGCTTCTCTAGGGGCCAGCATATTGAGGGTGGCACCCATCTCCTCTCCCTTGCTGCTTTACCTTCCCTGACCCTAAAGAGGGCAGGTACCTATTGACAGCTGGGTGAACTGGGGAACTGTACTGAAGCCAAGGCGCGCAAACAGTCACCCATCCAACTGGTAACCACACCTGACGCTGCTTAACTTGACTGGGGGGAAGCGAGCGCTCTGACCACTGAGCTATCCCGTCCTCGAACTTCCAACGTGCTTTATTGAAACCGGAAGTGCATGAAAGACCAGCTAAGGGTGGAAAGCGGAAGAGGGCAAAAGGGGAGCTAATTTATGGTCAGATCTGAAAGCACACTGAGGGCAATAAATCCGGCAGAAGAAAAAAAACACACCCTGAAAATGGACAGGGACTGCAGTTACGGCCTTCACTCAGGATATAGAGAATGATTTGGGCAGTAAAGCGGAACTCTTCAGCATCTTTAAAGATCTTAGTTTGATTCTGAATCCATTTGGCGAGCATCAGCAAAACGGGAAAAGTCTATTTTAATGCCAGTTCCTTTGGGGAGGTTGTTTTTTTTCGTCTCAGAAATAAAAAAATTCTTCTGAATCCAAGTCTGTTCAGTTTTTTTATGTTAAAATAAAAAGAAAACAAACAAACAAACAAGCAAAAGAACCCGCACAATACCGTGGATTAACTTCTCCATAAAGTATTTCCACATCAGTTTTGTTAAAAATCTATCAACGTATTGCGGGGACGGGGTAGCTTAGTGGTCAGAGCACTCGCATTACCCAAGCTAAGGTAAAGTAGCATCCAGCATGGTTACCAATTGCATGGGTGTCTTTAGGGACAGGGAAGGTAAAGCAACGAGGGAAGGAGATGGGCACCGCCCTCAATATGCTGGCCCTTAGAGAAGCTGAGGTCTCTGATGCCTCGCTCCCCTACGACCACATGGGTTATGGGTTATGGGACACCTTTACCTGTTATTATGGAAGAAAAGCTAATCATGGCCGGTGGGTGTAATTGATGGGGAGAGGGAAGGGGTGGGGTAGCCTGGTGGTTAGAACATCACTCTCATAATCTGACAGTCTGGGATCAAGCCACCACCAGGGCACCTGTTCCAGGGGATTTTTCCTCTGGGGTTGAAATCGGTACCAACACCACTCCCCTAAATATCCTTCAGATGAGACTATAAACCAAGGTCCATTGTGCACTTACATGTAAACAATCTTGCGCACACGTTAACACTTGTTCCGCCTTCTGGAAGAGTAGTCCATTGTGTGCCCCATGGAACTTAATTGTGACATTTTTCTTTTATAAAGGTTATGTACACTGGTGTTGTGTTTAGACACCATCCCCTATTTACCAATTCAAATAGGTGTTATTTTGACAATACCCACCTTCCTTCCCTTCCTTAGTTTGATATAAAATAAATGTGATAAAAAAAATACTGAACAGCAAGAACAAGGAGGAAGTTCTTCATTATAAAGATGAATGATACTGCATGTTAAAAAAGAACCGTTTCAAAACAAACAAAAATTAAACAGCTACAAAGAGGAGTCACTTCTTAATTAAAAAGATAAATACTCCTGCATGTTAAAAAAGACAAAAAAAACAGAGAAAGAAAACAGGTTGAGTGCAGTGGGTGAAGGGTACAGAAATTCAATTCATGATTCATTTTCTCTGCTGCCAATTTGGATTATGTCAGGCTGCTGTTTTTCTGGGTACATTCTGGTTCGGCCTTCTTCTGGGCTGTCTCCGTCTGTCTGTCTGTCTGTCTGTCTGTCTGTCTGTCTGTCTGTCTGTCTGTCTGTCTGAATTATTGTCTGCCAGTCTGTCTGTCTGCCTGTATGTCTGTCTATTTCTCTCTCTCTGTGTTTCTCTGTCTCGTCTGTTCGTCTCTCTCTCTCTCTCTCTCTCTCTCTCTCTCTCTCTCCTCTCTCTCCTCTCTCTCTCTCTCTCTCTCTCTCTCTCTCTCTCTCTCTCTCTCTCTCTCTCTCTCTCTCTCTCTCTCTCTCTCTCTCTCTCTCCTCTCTCTCCTCTCTCTCTCTCTCTCTCTCTCTCTCTCTCACCATCAACCATCGAGTTTTCCCGCTCTTCTCTCTCTCTCTCTCTCCTCTCTCTCTCTCTCTCTCTCTCTCTCTCTCTCTCTCTCTCTCTCTCTCTCTCTCCTCTCTCTCTCTCTCTCTCTCTCTCCTCTCTCTCTCTCTCTCTCTCTCTCTCTCTCTCTCTCTCTCTCTCTCTCTCTCTCTCTCTCTCTCTCTCCCCCTCTCTCTCTCTCTCCTCCTCTCTCTCTCTCTCTCTCTCTCTCTCTCTCTCTCTCTCTCCTCTCTCTCTCTCCTCTCTCTCTTCTTTTTTTTTTTTTTTTTTTTTTTTTTTTACCTTGCATTGCAGGTTATATTCACTCATAAAGCACATACATCTTCATCAATACAAGACGTTCATTTATCGTCCAATATCATTTAAAGTGGAAGATGTTAAAGCGAAAACAAACAACAAAATGTTCAATGCCAATACAGTGTGTAGCCTTCTGACATTATGATTGTGTTACACATATCAATATTTCAATTATCTTGCAAGGGATTTTTTTTGTTTTGGAAAAAACGGTGTAGAGTTACATATATCTTGAGTATCTTCATTAATACTAGAACAGAGGTAACAGAATAGCAATAACGACAAAAATCAAGTTTAACAGAAAAAAGTATATACAAAGAGTTTTGTTACAGATGAAGCAAGGCCTCAAAAAAGATGTATTAAACCAAGTATAGAGTGAATGTGTACAGCTACTTTAATATTTTATGTGGGAAAGCAAATGCATGTTATATGTAGCATCCCCTTTCCTCCCCGAATCACACTTCTAGATTATCCTCTTTTTTTTTTTTTTCAATGAATAGCAGTGTTTCCATTTTCAACAAGGTTTGCGTATGGAAACCATTTTACTTCGAATGCAGTTGGTCTCATTTCTAGGCAATGCATATATTTTTCTAACTTGTATCTGTATTTCAGTTCCTGCATGAAACTATTGATGGCAGGTTTTATTTTGTTAAGTCGACATTTATAGAGAAAGTATTTCCCTAGTATCAATAACAAATCTAGAATCTCATCACTTTTTGTTTTCTGATCTTCTCCAAATAGAACTAGTTCCTGGTTAAGTGTTAATTGTGTACAATGTTGGCATTTACTTTCCAGTAAATGTGTAAATTCTCTCCAGAAATCCTGAGAATATTGACAGTCCCAAAGATAGTGGTATATTGTATCTTTTTCAGTATTGCAAAAATTACACATGTCACTGTTAACAACCTGCATTTTTTTTTAAAATGCCATTTGTCACCAGGATTCTATGACATATTTTGATCTGGAACCATTTTAGCTTTATTTCTTTAATTCTGGTAATTTTTTTCAAAACATCTCCCCATACAATTTTATTGTTTAAAAAATTGTTCCATTTTACGAACGCTTTGATGTCAGCAACTTCATTTTTTTCTATCATAACATTGTAGTAAGACTTTGATCCCTTATTTACCGATGCTATTTTATTTAATGCTTTTGTTCTTTCTTTGCTAATGCTAGTATCTATTGTTATATTACTTTTCGTTGCGTATTTTTTGATCGATCTTATACAACTCATATATTCTAAAAAGTTTATCGTAAATCCTAATTTTTGAGACAACTCTTCTTGACTTAAAAAGTCACCATTTTCGTTTAATAAATGTTTTACTAAGAAACACGCCACCTTGCATCCATTTCTTGTAGTAGAATGATCTATTGCCAACTTTAAATTTTTCGTTGTAAAATATTGGTTCAGCTGCTAGTTCTTGACTTTCTTTTAGGTCGATTTGTTTACAAAAAAGTTCGTATGAGCAAAACACATCTTTCCAAAAGGTGTTTACTCTCTTTCCCACAAAGTTTTTTGGACCATAACTACCTAGTGAGTCAATAACAGGACAAAAGTAACGTATTATTTTCCCCCATTTGCCTTTCTGGAAGTACAGTTTTCTTATCCATGATATTTTTAGGGACTGAAGATATGTTTTTATGTGTGGAATCCCCAGGCCACCATTTAGAGTGTTTTGCACTGAGTATTTTCTTTGGATTTTGTCTGTTTTATTATCCCATACAAACCGATAGCACATTTGTTGTAACTGGTTTATTCTTATGTCTGGGGGGTTTGGCAGCAGAATCCACAGATACACCAGTTTTGATAATATCAGTGATTTAAGCACTGCCACTCTTCCTAACGGCGTAACCATTCTTTGACACCATATATTAAATAGTATTTTTATTTCTGAAAGTTTCTCATTTGTATTGATTTCAGTCATGTCAGCAAGATTATTAGTAAACCAGAGACCTAAGAGTTTGAATCGGTTTGGATTCCATTCCATTTTCTTTGACTGCAAGTAAACAACGGGGGAGTTTCTTTTTTTCCCAAGCCAAACATTCATTGTTTTTTCATAATTTAATTTTAAGCCTGATAGATATTCAAATGCTTCAAGTGTTTGGAATAACCTTGTATACGATCTACTGTCACCCTCTAGAGTGAATGAAGTATCATCTGCATATTGACATACCTTAAATTCAGTGTCTGCTACTTTTATCCCTCTCTCTCTCTCTCTCTCTCTCTCTCTCTCTCTCTCTCTCTCTCTCTCTCTCTCTCTCTCTCTCTCTCTCTCTCTCTCTCTCTCTCTCTCTCTCTCTCTCTCTCTCTCTCTCTCTCTCTCTCTCTCCTCTCTCTCTCTCTCTCTCTCTCTCTCTCTCTCTCTCTCTCTCTCTCTCTCTCTCTCTCTCTATTTGCTCTAGAAGTCTGTCCAAAATCGCGTCCTGTCAAATTCGTTCTTTGCGATGCATGTTAAATGGGCTGTAAAGCTTTATGGCAATAAATTCACTCAATCTCTCTCTCTCTCTCTCTCTCTCTCTCTCTCTCTCCTCTCTCTCTCTCTCTCTCTCTCTCTCTCTCTCTCTCTCTCTCTCCTCTCTCTCACTCTCTCTCTCTCTGTGTCTCTGTCTCTCTCTGTCTCTTTCTCTTTCTCTCAACACACACACACACACACAAACACACACACACACACAAAACACACACACACACACACACACACACCACACCACACCACACCACACCACACTGCATAGTGTGTATGTGTGTGCTCGTGCATGCACTCACATACTCTTGTATGCACATGTGTGCGCACGTACACACACACACACTCTCTCTCTCTCTCTCACACACACACACACACTCTCTCTCTCTCTCTCTCTCCACTGTTTTCACTATTTGTAAACCAGCTAGCAGATCAAATTAATGAAAAGGGTAAACATGGGGTGCAGTTATTTCCGGACATTATGGAATTATTCCTTTTGTTATTTGCAGATGATGTGGCATTAATATCAACAACACCAAGTGGTCTTCAGAATCAGTTAAATGTCTTAAAAACTTGCTGTAACAAGATAAAGTTAACTGTAAACATAGATAAAACAAAAGTTATGGTATTTAGAAAAGGGGGCTTTTTGGGTAGACATGAGAAATGGTTTTATGATGGTAAGAGCCTAGAGGTAGTAAACAATTATTGTTATTTAGGATTTAAGTTCACAACTATGGTTAGTGCAAAAAACGGTACATGGCATCTAGCAACAAAAGGGAAAAAGGCAGTAGTTCAACTAAATAGAGTCTTTCGGAAATATAAAGAGATGACAGCAAACACTTTTTTCAAAATTTTTGACACAAAAATACAACCAATATTGTTATATTCTGCTGAAGTATGGGGAACAAACCAACTAGAACATTTAGAAAAAGTTCACATGATGGCATGCAAAAGATTTCTAGGTGTGCCAACCAAAACACCAAATAAAATGGTATATGGAGACTTGTGTAGATATCCACTTTATGTAAATGCATACACTTCCTGTTTAAGATATTGGTTTAAATTATTAGAAATGGATAGTGAACGGTTACCACACAAGGCGTATCAAATGTTGTTGCATCTAGATAACTCTGGAAAACAATGCTGGGTTTCGAATATAAGAGAACTATTATGCTTAACTGGATTTAACATTGTTTGGTTGCAGCAGGGTGTTGGGGATGTCAAAAAATTTCTAAGGATATTCAAACGAAGACTTATTGATATGTTTATACAGGAATGGTCAGGAACTATAGGTGAACGTGATAGATACCAACAGTATAGATCATTTAAGACTATTTTCGAAAGAGAAAGCTATGTTTTAGATGTAGAAAATTATTGTCTTCGTGTTGCTATTACGCAATTAAGGTTTAATGTACTCCCACTTAATAGCAATGTACATCGCTATAGTGAATCTGTTCATGATAAATTCTGTCCATTTTGTAAAAAACCAGATCGAAAATGAAAAACATTTTGTATTGATTTGTGTTACGTACGAAGATTTACGGGTAAAATTTCTGAAAGAATCAAAAGACCTTTCTTTGCATGTGTTACTCAGAGCCACTGATCCTATCCACAGATATAATTTATCTAAATTTGTGTTTCATGCAATCAATAGGCGGAAGAAAATACTTTAAATGTATTAGGTAATCCAGCGATGTATATTTGATAAAGCATGTTCACCATTGTTTATATTTATGTCTTTTCAAGAATTCGTGGCAAAATATGATTATGTCTTTCCTTATTTCTCATTTCATACTACTGTCTCTGATTGTGATTACTACAGTAAGAGTGAAATGTAAACCATGGTTAGACAACTGTTATGTAGGTTTGAAATGTAGTGGGTATGAGGTGTATATGAGCTTAAATTAATCAGTAATTGTTGAATATAGATTGGTGTTATATCAGATATTTTCCTATTTTCTTTTTATATTGTATTGTGGCCTAAGGCCGATGTGCAATTAAACCATTTCAGTGTTCAGTGTTCAGTGTTCTCTCTCTCTCTCTCACACACACACACACACACACACACACACACACACACACACACACACACACACACACACACACACACACACACACACACTGAATAGTTAAGACCATTGGGCCTCAACCCCGTGGGTCCATGAAGTCGTGGGTTTGAATCTCGGTGTCATCAGTCTGGTGAATTAAAGGTGGGGAATTTAACGATCTCTCCAGGTCACTTTTAATTGCAGACCTTCTAGTGTCTTTATTTTCTTCGTATACATACACATGCAGAACATCAAATATCTCTGTCTATGCTTTAGTGTGGCGACCGTGGGGGCATCCCTGTAGAACTGACAACCAGTTCCCTCCATTCTTCTCTCTCTGTTCTGCCTTTCTCAAAAATTTGTTGAGTTCTAGGCCTGTCCATTCGCTGATGTTGTCCTCCCATCTCTTCCTTGGTCTGCCTATCTTTCTTCTTCCTTAGACAGTGCCTTGCAGTATTGTTTTTTTTTCAAGTCCTTTTTGGTCTTGTGACATGCCTGTACCATTTAAGTTTATGCTTCTTTATGGTTAATAGAAGATTTTTGTAGGGACCAATGGTTTTCTGGAGTCTGTTACGCATGTCTTCGTCGCTAATGTGGTCTCTGTAGGAGATGCCAAGGAGTCTCTGGAAACATCTCATCTCTACCGTCTACCCTGACCCTAAAGAGGACAGGTACCCATTTACAGCTGGGTGAACTGTAGGCCTACTGAAGCCAAGGCACGCAAACGGTCACCCATCCAATTGGCAACCCTGCTCGATGCTGCTTAACTTGACTGTGGGAAAGGGAGTGCTCTGACCACTGAGCTATCCCGTCCCGTTGTGATGAAAGTATCTGCAACAAACAAAATGCAAAGTTTGAGATAAACAGATCGGACAGACAGTCAGTCAGTCAAAGAGACGGACAGACCAGCACACAAACAGGCAGAGAGACAGACTGACAAACAGATAGGTAGAGAGACAGACAGACAGACAAACAAGCAGACCTTGGCGTCAAGAATCTGAAGAATGTCGTGTGTGCGTGCGTGCGATCTTTTCCCGCTCATTTGTCGTCGTTAACTTGGAGAAAAAACGGTCCGGAAGACCGCCATTAGAGGCGACAAGTTACTGCCCCTGCTTTCCCCTTGTTTGTGTGCGTGCTTGTTTGGTTGTTGTGTCCTTCGTGTGTTTGTCCACGATGGATGGGGAATGAAACCAAGACTTGGGCTGTGTGGCCTGCCGTGTCTTGTGTTGTCTTGTGATGGCTTCTCCTCTCTTATTGTTCCCTGTCTTGTCTCGCCTGTCTCACCTCATCTCGTTTACCTTGTCTCCCCTCGAGGAGGAAGGTGGCAGGATGGTTAAGGCTTCACCTGCCAATATGTAAACCGTGAGTTTATGGCTTCATACCCAGCCACACCCTTTCTTCCAAGTTTGACGAAAAAATCGAACTGAATGTCAAAGTTATTTGGATGAGACTAGAAACCGAGGCCCGTGTGCGAACGCACACAGAACATCTTGCGCACACGTTAAAACCCCGTTCCGCCTTTCAGAAGAGCAAGCCATCGTGTGCCGGTAGGAGCGGATGACAATATAAAAAGAACCCAGCATGCACACAGGTGTCGTGTTTAGACATCATCCCTGAGAGAAAAAACATGGGTAGGCGCTGCACTTGTGGCGACGCGCTCTCCCGGGGAGAGCAGCCCGAATTTCACGCAGAGAAATCTGCTGTGACATAAAGTGGTATATAAAAAAAATTATGTTGTAGGTACTGTGTCATCATTATTGTGTTGTGCAGTGATGTGTCATATGGCTTTGTGTTGTGTCTGATTGTTCCGTATTGTTATGGTGTTTAATAGTTTATTTTGGGTGTGTTGTGGTGTGTGCTATGTCATTTTTAAAAATCTTGTTTTGGGTTTGTTTTTGGGGGGTTTGGGGGGTTTGTGGGGTTTTTTGTTATCTTTTGAAAGTCCAGGGCTACTCAAAACAGGTCTCGATCTCGATCCCATACCTGCTACTCTTCTCTCCCAATGCCTTCCACATCGTGCCTACTATCACAAAAATAGTTAACTCATCCCTTCTTTCAGGAAAGTTTCCATCAGCTCTCAAAACTGCAACTTC
>CM060336.1:48989230-49014230 GCA_030674155.1 Stramonita haemastoma
CTGGCCTGTGGAATTGTGATATTTTAATCCAGTGCTTGTAAAGTTTATGCTTAAGATTGCAGGTTTTCAGATCTTTCAGAACAGAGCTGCAGCACTCATGATCTGAGTGGATTCTACACAGTGTAGTAAATTAAGACAATGAAAGGGGTGCAGTGCAAGACAGTGCATTGCAAAATACAAAATAACAGAAAAATAAAATTTAAAAATCATAAGCAGAAAAGAAAGGTAAACACAAATTAAAAATGGACTTAAAAACAAAAACGAATGTATAAAATAAAATGGAGCACACGAGCAAGACACCAAAACAAAAGAGTGAAAACACTGCAAAAACAAAAATATGCAAAACAAAAACTGAAAAACAGAAAACTGCAAAAACTAAAATGGCATTGGAAAAAAAATTGCTGTGCGGGAACACGAATGGCTGGTAGCTATATCACGGTTCTGCATTCAAAGCTTCATGTCAGGCTTTGTGTACAGTGGAACTCACCAGGGTTTTTTCGTTGTGTGGTAAGTTTGGAATGAGTGACGTGAGAACAGCTGGATTAGTGTTTTGCAGATAATGAAACTTTTTTTTAAATGTGATAAACTGAAAGAAACAACTAAAATCAAAATGAAATAAGATAATAAATGAAACAAAAAGCCTAATCACATAAACTGAAATAAACAAAATAAAATCAGATGAAATAAAACCAATAAACCTTCAAAAAATAATAAAGAAAAATCATGGCAGGAAATGGGACATTCCTGCTCAGCAATAAACAAGAAAACATAAACTAAAAGAGCAATCCTCCACTCCCCCCCCCCAAAAAAAAAAAAATCAATAACAAAACAACAAAAACTAAACAAAAACAGGCACACCATGTGCAAAACTCCCCAACCAAAGAAAAAAACAAAAATAACCTGGGAAAAATTCTTGCCGGAGATCACGGGAGATCATTAATACCACCACCACCACCACCACCACTATCATCATCATCATCATCATCATCATCATCATCATCATCATCATCATCATCGCCACCACCACCAGTCCCTTGATCAAGATGGTCATTCAGAGGGACTTGAGCAATGCAGCAGGCAGCAAGATTTCTGCAGGCTGGTGTGTCTTCAGCCTTTCAAGCAGCACTGACATTCCTGGTTTGAAGATAAGACCAGCAGCTTGTGAAGGGTAGTGACTAGTGTATATACATGTTTTTATCTGAGTGAGTATCTGTTCTACCAGGTACCAGATGGCTGATCAGCTTCATACAGGTTCATCACCATCATAAGCCGTCTTCATCACTTCATTCATAAGGTACATTAATAATCTTTACCTTTTTTTTTATACTTCTGTCTTGTCTGATCTTTGCGCATATCATTATATAAATACATAAAGTTATTGTCACCCCCCCACTTTTAACTGTTTGGTTTATTATTGTAAGATTGTGTTTTACTTTTCTGTTCTTTGTATGGCACATATCTCATGATATTTGACTGTCTTTTGCCTGGAGTTTCTGTCTTTTGCCTGGCATTTCTATCTTTTGTTTTTTCTTCACTCTTTTCTATCTTTTTTGTGTAGTGTTGTTGTTGTTTTTTAATGTTGAATATAATGTGGAAAAATTGGTTTGTGAACAGAGAGAGACTACTATCAAGGGGTATACAGCACTGACACCACACCTACCACATGGAGATCAAGGAGTTCTGGACAGAGAGTGGGTAAGAAAAGGGAGTCCTTTGTCACTCACATGACCTGAATAGAATAATATGCAGACTGAAAATTAGGATATTCTCTTCTTAGATTCATAGATGGTTTTAAGATTTCTGTCATTTTCTACAACTGTGTCCATCGCTGTTTGCTAAAAAAAAAAAAAAAAAAAATATGTTGATAAAAGAAGGTTGCAAAGTTGAGAATGCTTCTGATTGTGGGGAGAAAAAGTTTTTTTGTGCTTTATCAGACTATTTCATTACAGAATCTATTTTGTGCTTTATCAGACTGTTTCATTACAGAATCTATTTTTTTTGCAACAGATTTTGGTCAGTTGTATTTTGAAAAGTATGAATTTCATCACTTTGATATTATGATGTGAATGTAGTGACTGTGCTAAAGAAACTTATCATGTTCAGTGTGACTGATGGTGATTTACTGCTTTCAGGATCTTTGGAGCTGGAGACAAGTGCCAAGGACCAGTCATCTCAAACTGCATCCTGTCTTCACAGAGGTATATTTCTGCATACTTGTCTTAAATTTTTTTTTTTTAATTTTTTTTTTATACTTTATATGTATGAATGTATGCTGGCCTCTAGAGAAGCTGAAGTCTCTGATGCCTTGCTCCCCTACGACCACACAGATTATTACAGGTTTTTACCTTTATGTATGAATTTTTCTCATTATTTTCTGTGTAGTTTGTTTTTGCCTTTGCGAGTCATTTGTACATGTATCATTTACCTTTATTGTTAGTTATATAATGCATTTTGTTGTATGCTATTATTGATTTCAAGTACATTAATTTTGTTTGACTTCTTTATTATGTTTTGTTGTACTTGGCCTCATGTTAGTTGTTACTTTTAACTGTGAGTGCAGTGATTTTACTATTTTATTAGAATGATGTGTTGTGCTTTTTGATGCTGTCTCTAACTTGAGTACCTCTCTGTCACCAGGTACCACACAAGGACTAGCATCCAGCTGTGGTCATGCCAACACCACCAGATAAGTTGAACTGGTAATGATTATGTCTGTGTGACCTGGTATAGGTATGCCAGTGAGTATGTGTACATTATATATTTGTCTCCATGTCTGTCATGTATTTGGCCGGCCATTCTGTCTGTTTTGCCTGTGGATGTCCTGCTTGTCTGTGTTTGCATTTCTGTCTGTCTGCATCTTTCTGAGGTCTTGCTTTTCATGTTGAAAATGTTTCCCTGCCAGGTGACAGAATCAGTCTGTTGACAGAGCTGCTGAAAATGTTTCCCTGCCAGGTGACAGAATCAGTCTGTTGACAGAGCTGCTGCCAAGGTGTCTGGACCTGACGGCACAGCTGGTGAATTTTATAGAACCAGGTCACAGGATTCTACCTCTGAGTCCAGGTGAGGAAATTACAGATTTAATTTGTAACTGAGCTATTTTAATTGACTTATGAGTTGAATGTATTGTGGGAATTTAACTAAATGTTGACTTGGCGACTTTAAGTGATGAATGTTATTGAATGGTTTGTGGATACTAGTTAAACTTTGACTTTGTCATTTTAATTGATTTATGTTATTGAATGAATTGTGTATGCTAGTTAAACTTAACTTTGTCACTTTAAGTAATGCATGTTAAATTGTTGATGCTGGTTAAACTTTGACTTTGTCACTTTAAGTGATGTATGTATAGAATGTAATGTGGATGCTGTTTAAACTTTTAGGATTGACAGTATGCCTCATGATGACTTGTTGCTTTCAGGGCTGGAATCCAGTGCTGAGGACGGTATGTGTCACAGAACTGTCACCACAACCCGCAGTCTCTCCAGAGGTATATTTCTGAATAAGTTGGCTATTTTTGCTTCTTTTTTTTTCCTGATTTAATTTTTTTTTGGTGTTCTGTCTTTGTTGAATTTCATATTAGATTATTTTTACCTTTAATTGCCATTTGTACTTTTTGTATTATTGCTCACTTGTATTTGTGATTATAATTGGTGATTATATCGAGGATTTTCTTTTATCCTTGATATAAGAGAGGAAAAAAAAAAGAGAATAAATAAAATCTGTTTTACTGGTTACCAGGTAAAACTCACCAGTTGTTGTCAAGTCCAATGCCGGGAAATCCTGTCTCAAGCACTGGTCACCAAGGAAAGTGAGTGAAAATTGGTAATACTTCTGTGTATGGGACTGTGAATGTAGGCCTTTGATTTTATCATGTCACTGTACCTAATGTCTGTTGTCTATTCTGCCTGTCTGTCTGCCTGTTTGTCTTTCTGTGGTGCCTTGTTTGTTGTTTTTCCCCTTTTCTGTCTGTGTCTTTCTGCATGCCTGCATTTTATGTTGGAAATGTTTCCCTGCTTTGTTATAGAATCAGTCTGTTTACAGAGCTGCTGTCCAGGTGCATGGACCTGACAGTGTCACACCTGCCTGCATGGAGGGGAGCCAGGCCATAGGATTCGACCACAGAGTCCAGGTGAGAGAGTTACAGACTTCATTTGTAACTTGACTACTTAAAGTGGTATAATAAAACCAATGTAATGTATGCTAGTGAAACTTCATAGAATTATCACTGTGATTGATGACTTACTGTTCAGTATTTGTTTATTTATTTTTTAAATTTTATCGAGGATAATGGAATAAGCGCTCATGTGCATTTTTACATCCTGTCCCTGTGTGTATGCAGTTTTGTAAATCTTGTCATCTGTTCCCACCGGCACACAATAGCCTACTCTTACAAAAAGCGGAACAGGATTTAACATGTGCGCAAGATGATCTGCATACGCTCACACACTGGCCTTCTGTTTTCAGAGTCGCTGGAGTGGAGTGGAGTGGCAAGGACGGTTCATGTAACAGTGACCAAGAACTGCAGTCTGTCAGCAAGGTATAGTTCTATATACTTCTGTAATTTTATTTGTAATTTTTGTCTTTTATTTCTGACATGACTTTTTTATGTTCAATCAGTGTTGATTTTCTTATTGCATTGTTTTTGTCTTTGTTATCACTTTTATATGTATTTCTTTAAGTAGTGATTTGACTTGCAGCTCTTTGTTCTATGCTGTCTGCTGTGTGATGTACACCTGTTTGACCAAAGGCTATGAAAGTGCAATCAGCTGTGGTCAGGTGAGTGCAGCCAGATTAGGAAAACTGGTGATGTATCTGCCGCTGTAACCTTTGGTAGTTGTTTGTACATTTACCAGTTGTTTCTTTTGTTGAGCACTCTTTTGCCATAATTTTGATTTCTTATGCT
Source organism: Stramonita haemastoma (assembly GCA_030674155.1). Lineage (NCBI taxonomy): Eukaryota > Metazoa > Mollusca > Gastropoda > Neogastropoda > Muricidae > Stramonita > Stramonita haemastoma. The sequence goes on from CM060336.1 coordinate 48,994,134, forward strand.
GTTGTGTTGTGTTTCTGTTTAACCAGGTACCATGGAAGCCTGACCAGCAGTGGTCAAGTTCAGCATCATCACATCCTTCCTCAGACAGCAAGTCACTAAAGAAAAATCAGGACACTGGGTAACAGGTATGGTGGGTTTTTTTTTAGTTATATTTTTTGTGACTTTGTGTATTTAAAATTTTTTCAAATAATTTTCAAATAATGTACATAGATCAATATAATGTAAGCATCAATTCAGAAATGATTCATATGAAAGTTTATAAAGAAATAATAATAATAAAAAAAGGATAAGATTACAAACTGATACACAACTTACTAGCATGTGTTTTAGATAAACGTATGAACTCAAATGGTCATATATACATATACACACACACACGCATGCATACAAACATTCATACCCAAGCATATAGACAAATAGAGGCATACATGTGCTTGCATATACATAACCTGACTTTGTGTATGCATGTAGGTGATTGTTTATATCATGCATTTGTCTTTATGTAGGTTATCCACTCTGCCTTCCCATCTCTGTTTTGTTTGTGTGTGGATTTTCTGTCTGCCATTTTCTGACTGTCTGCCATTTTCTGTCTGTCTGCCATTTTCTGTCTGCCATTTTCTGTCTGCTATTTTCTTTCTGTGTTCATGCCATTTCTTGTCATTTCCTGTCTATTTGTCGGCCATTTCTGTCTTGTCTTAAATTTCTGTCTTTCTTTCTGTCTGCCAGTTCATGTCTGTCTTTCTAAGGGTCTGTATTTCATGTTGAAAATGTTCCACTGCTGTGTGATAGAATCAGTTTGTCAACAGATAGCTGCTGCCAAGGTACCATTGACATCAACACCTGCCATCATTAAATAGGAACCACTGACATCAACACCTGCCAGCATTAAAGAGGAACTATTGACATCAACACCTGCCAGCATTAAAGAGGAACCACTGACATCAACACCTGCCAGCATGAAAGAGGAACCACTGACGCCTGTTAGCATTAAAGAGGTACCGCTGTGACAGAAACCAGGTGAGAACATAACTCCACGCAGACATTCATCCCCCACATATCTTCCTAGTCACTAGTTCATTGACATGTAAAGGTCTCTGACAACAGCTTTCACTGTGCCCTTCAAAGTCAGTAAAGATAAACCAGCATGTAAAATGTTCTGGTCACAAAATATCTTTTTGATTGCATTTTGGATTGTTCTTGTGTTCATTAGTAAACTGATTTTCCTTAAAATGAATTAAAAAAAAAAATTGCAATTGAAAGGGCTAATGATCACTTGTGATATTGTGTTTAAATAATGGTTGTAAATTTAATCTTTGAAAATGGTTGCCATAAAATAATTTTAATATTGAAACGAATAGCTATGAGGAATTTTGACAAGGGCTGCAAAGAATAAAAGTAAAAGTCTGAAAAAAACATTTTTAAAGTCTTGTTTCAAAATGAAATGATCAGATGAATGTAATGTTTAAACTAAGGATTTTATAGTGGAGCTCATCACTTGTTAGTATTTTCCGGAACTAGGGGGTAGACTGAATCAAGCGACAAGGAATGTAAGTTAAGGTGGAAGGACAACCCTCCTATTTTCCTTGTTACCAATGACTAATAATGTACTTACAGGAGCTGGACTGAATCAAGTCAAGTGCCAAAGAGCAGAAACACCATCCAGCACATTCCCCTGTCAGTGTCCAGAACATGATCAGGTAGATGTTTGTCATTTGTGTTGCTGTATAATATAGCAGTTGTGACGCTTCATAAATGAATCAAATAATTCAAAATCAAATCAAGGAGTCGCATTGCACCAGAGGTCAGTTTTTAGCTATTGACATGTTAATTTGCAATAAAATGGCTATACAATACAAAACACAGATTGAAAATCAGACAATTCTATGAAAAGTAATTACAAATTGAAATGATAGACAGGAGGAAACGACAAAAAGATTATAATAAATTTTTTTTTTTTTTTTAATATATATTTTATATCCCCGCTTTTTGTAAGAGTAGGACATAGTGTGCCGGTGGGAACAGATAAGATTTACAAAATGGCATACACATGGGGATTGAATGTAAAAAAGACAACAAGTGCTTATTCCATTATCCTTGATGTAAAAGAGTATATAAATATTAATAAATAAATACAATGAGCTTTTGAGCCACTGCTGAGATGCTCATTTGAGGGAATTTTTTCTTCTTGTCAACATCAGTACGGACTTAACTCCCGTGAAGGCCCTGAAGTACTGTGAAGAAAATTTTAGAAATGCACGTAAAATAATGTTGCCCATACATTAAAACACACCTCTGCCTTTTGGAGGAGTTGACGATTATATGCTTCTAGGAATGAGTGAAGAGAACATTTAAAATGCATGCACAGTTCTGTTGTGCTTAGAAGTCATCCCTGAAGTCGGAATGCACATACCACACTGTGTGCAAACAGTGACATATAATTATGAAATCTGACACTGGACAGACTTGGGGCAATAGTAGAGGAATGAACAAAAAAAAGTGTCACTTTAAGCAAAGTATAAACTGTAGCATGTGACAAGTCATTGAGGTCACTTTCTAAAAAAAAAAAAAAAAAGTTAGTCCTAAAGTTATTTATTTATTAAAAAAACACTTTTATTAATAAAATAAGATAATAAATAATAATAATAATAATAATAATAATAATAATAATAATAATAATAATAATAATATAAATAAGTAAATAAATAGTTAAAGTCACTTTAAGCAAAGTATAAACTGTAGCATGTGACAAGTCACAGAGGTAAAAAAAAAGTATGGCTTAGAGTTTGTGAAATGTGGTGTACTACATTGTATTTGTGAAACGGAAGGAAGGTGGCAGGATGGTTAAGACATTCGCTTGCCAACAAATAAACCGTGAGGTTCCGGGTTCCATTCCCAGCCTTGCCCTTTCTTCCCAGTTTGATGAAAAAAAAATCAATGTCAAAGTCATTCGTATGAGACTATAAATTGAGGCCCTGTGTGCGAAAACATGCATAACATCTTGCGCACACATTAAAACCCTTTTCCGCCTTTTGGAATAGCAGGCCATCGTATGCCGTAGGAGCAGATGAGAAAATTATTTTAAATAAAAACTGAATGCACACAGGTGTCGTATTTAGACACCATCCCTGAGGAAAAATCGGGGAGTTGGAGTCTCCAGGGCATTTTGGGGCTGTATATGGCAATGTTCTGGTGGCTCCTGCGACGGCACTGGAACCATTCGTAATGGCGAGTGCCTTTCCAATGGATCATTCCAGTGGTGTGGAGAGGGGGGGTCTGCTGCATGGGTAACAGTTTGCCCTCCATACTTACCTGCCCAGGCTATGCGCTCTAAAGACGAGAGCGTAACTCCATAGTCTTCCGAGACTGATGGGTTCTTACTGGTGTAAAGAAAAAAGGTAAACTGCTGGTGTACTACATTGTATTTGCTTGAAGCAGGTGGGATCAAGATGCACATCTGAACAAACCCCAGGTTAAGAATGTTTTGTGCTTTGTAATCAAATCAAATCAAATCAAATCAAATCAAACTTTGTTTTCCAGATGGTACATTGAATAAGCATTAATTTGCTTTTTTTCATCAAGCCATCTATCTATAAGAAAAAAGTAGAATGAAAAAAAAAATTTAAGCAGAAAAAAACCTAACAAACAAGCACAAAAAAGGAACAAAAAAATTCAACAACATTAATCAACTAACATGATTTCAACTGCCTTAAGAATAAAATATGCTTATAGAAAAAATAAGCAACAACAATAACAACAAAAATAACCAAGGAAAAAACCCACTCAAAAGTCACACACACACACACACACACACACACACACACACACACACACACACACACACACACACACACACCCCCCTACTCTCTCTGTGATAATAAAAAATTGGTAAAATAGACTTGAAAAATGTAATGGAAATTGGTTTTTTTGTTTTTTATTAGGTGGAGACATTTCAAGTAAACAATATCAGATTGATAAGTCAACAGAATGATCAAAATAATGCGTCTCAAATAATAGGCCACGATAGAGGATAGGGGAAGGGATAGCATAGTGGTCAGAACATTGCACTTGCAATTTGATGACCAGAGTTCGATTCCAGTTGGAGGGGATTTTTCCCCTGGAGTTAACATCAGTGCCGACTCCACTCTCCCCAAAAGTCCTTTGGATGAGACTATAAACCAAGGCCCTGTGTGCAAACGTACGCAGAACATCTTGCGCACACGTTAAATCCTTTTCCACTTTTTGTAAGAGTAGGCCATTGTGATGGTAGGAACAAATGACAAGTGGTATAAAAAAAATATACACACAGGCACACAAACACGCTAACACACAAACACACACACACACACACACACACACACACACACACACACACACACACACACACACCACACACACACACGCAAACACATAATACACACTCACAGGCACACACACACACATGCTAACAGACACACATACATGCTAACACACACACACACATTTGTACACACATACGTACACAAACACACACACATACACACATACACAGACAAACACACACACACAGACAAACACACACACACACACACACACACACACACACACAAAAGCACACACACAAGCACACACACATACACACTTACACACTTATACACACATACTTACAAACAAGCACACACATGCATGCATGCATGCACGCGTGTGTACATGCACACACGCACTTGTGCGCGCACACACACACACACACACACACACACACATACTTGTACACACACTTGTACACACACTTGTACTTTTTTTATTATATTATTATATTTTAGAATGAAATTAAATGCATTCCTTACTAAATTTTGCAAAAATTTCAGATGTCTATGTGGAGATCATATTTCAAACACTCATATCATAATTATTTGAGTGCCCAATTGTAAAACCATTTTTGCCTGAGCAGTATCTGGAAAATGTTTTTGATAATTCAAAGTTAGCCTTTGCCATTGTTGGATGTTTATTGCACAGCCCACTTGAATATTTATTGTAGTTACATTATTATTGTTAAATGTTCATACTTTGCTTAGTTTAATGTTTGCTCCTGTTTTTAAGAGTATTGTTATCACTTATAAATGCTATCCTATGACGTCTTCTCTTTTCACCCCTTCCACTCACTTCCATAACTTCCATTACACTTTCCACTTTTCTCGTCGTAATATCACTTAGAGTGAACAGATGTTAAATTGAAGACAACAACAACACATTTGTACACACACACTCGCCATCACACACTTGTACACACACACTCGTGCTCACATACACATACACACGTGCACACATACATACACATGTGCACACATACACAGGCGCACACGTGCGCACACACACACACACTCAAACACACACACATGCAAAAAATTAACACTTGCAAAACACACACACACACACACACACCACTCACACACACACACACACATACCACTCACACACACACACTGACAACCACACACACATTCATACATGCACATAAACATGCATGTGTACAGAGACACCCACGCACACGCGCACACACACACACTTGCATGCGCACACACACACTCACACACACATGCACACATACACACATACACACATACACACACACATTCACGCACGCACTCGCTTGCTTATGTGCACACACGCACGCACGCACTCACTCACACACACGCACACTAACTCACTCACTCACTCAACTCACTCACACACACACACACACACACACTCTTGCACTCGCACACACACTTGCACAAACACACACTTGCACAAACACACACACACACACACACTTGCACTCACACACACACACTTGCACACACACACACACACTTGCACACACACACACCACACCACACCACACACACACACACACACACACAACACACACACACACACACACACACACACACACACACACACACACACACACACACACACACCACACACCACACACACACACCACACACACACACACACACACACACTCACACACACACACCACACACCAACCACTCACACACACACACACACACACACAACCACTCACACACACCACTCACACACACTCACACACACACACACACAACACACACACAACACACACACATCACACACACACACACACACTCACACACACCACTCACACACATACTCACACACACACACCACACACACACCACACACAACCACACACACACACACACACCACTCATACACACACACACACACATCACACACACACCTCTCACACACACACACACACACCACTCACACACACTCACACATACACTTACACACACACACACTCACACACACACCACACTCACACACAACACACTCACACACATACCACTCACACGCATACCACCTCACACACACACCACTCCACACACACACACTGACACCACACACACACTTCACCACACACCACTCATACACACACACCACCACACACACACACACACACACACACAACACACACCACACACACACACACTCACTCACACAACACACTCACACACACCACCACTCACACACACACCACTCAACACACACACCACACACACACACACACCACTCACACACACACCACACACACACACACCACACACACACCACCACACACACACTACACACACACACACACACACACACACACACACACTCACACACACACACACACTCACACACACACACACACCACACACACACACACACACACACCACACACACCACACACACCACACACACCACACACACACACACACACACACACACACCTCACACAACACCACACACACCACCACACACACACACACACAACACACACACACACAACACACACACACACACACACACTTAATCTCCCTTGTCTTAGTGAGATGATTGTTGACATAGTTAAAGTAAAGAGATCATCTTTAAACGCCATGTATACATACATACCAGAGCCCTTAAGATGTGTTTCTTTTATCTGCAGAAAGCGGAGGCTTTGGAGGAGAAGACTGCACCAGACATCACAGCAGAAGACAGCACCAGACATCACAGCAGAAGACAGCACCAGACATCACAGCAGAAGACAGCACCAGACATCACAGCAGAAGACAGCACCAGACATCACAGCAGAAGACTGCACCAGACATCACAGCAGAAGACAGCACCAGACATCACAGCAGAAGACAGCACCAGACATCACAGCAGAAGACAGCACCAGACATCACAGCAGAAGACAGCACCAGACATCACAGCAGAAGACAGCATCAGCAGAAGTCAACACTAAACATCGCAGCAGAAGTCAACACAGCACCAGTTATCACAGCAGAAGACGGCACCAGACATTGCAGTAGAAGACTGCACCAGACATTGCAGCAGAAGACTGCACCAGACATCGCAGTAGAAGGTAAGATGTCTGCAGGGATCCAGAACTCTCCCAACACATCCTGGTGCAACACTTCCAATGCTCTGTGGACTTCAAGGCGTGCAAACCCTGGCGAAAAAACAGTGACGTAAAGTGTGAACAGTAGGTACAAAAACAGGACACTTCACAGAAACCTGCATCATCACCTGTGAAAAAGCTGAGGTATCGACCACTGCTTATAAAATTTTGCAAGTCCGTATTTCAGTCTGTTTCAGTGACAGTGTCTCTATAAGAAGTGTTATACATGGATATGATTTATTTATTTAACTATTCATTTATTTATTTATTTATTCTTTTATATCAAGGATAATGGAATAAGTACTCGTGTGCTTTTTTACATCCAGTCGCCGTGTGTATGCAATTTTGAAAGCTGAAAGAAAGAGAAAAAAAGGGACATGCATTTTAGATGAATAGAAATGGGGGAAAAAGAGACCAATCGTTTTTTGTATCATTGAATGAAATCGGTTAACACATAAAAAAAAAAATCTCTTGACCTGAGAAGCCTCTCAAAGCTTGCAGGCTGTCAGTAAATTGAGATTTTTTGTAAAGATGAACTTGTAGCCATTTTACTCAAAACTGTAGATGGTATAATTATAATTTTTGCAGAATTTAATCACAATTTTGAATGTTTTGCTCCAGAGTTAAGTGGGAGATTTTTTCATGGTCCCAAACTCTATTCTTAAAATTGTTTTCACAGTAAATCTGGCTAAAAGCAGCACATAACTGATGACAAATTTTTGGGCTGGTTTTTACATTCAGATGAACTGCATTGCAGACTTTTTTTTTTTTAAATTTAAGTGTTTTGTCTCAAAGTTTTACAAGACAGTGTTATGTATCATTTTTATTAAGATAGTGTGCAAGGGATTGAGTGTGTGTATTTTAAATGTTTTATTTATTTTTATTCTGAGGTTAATGGAATAAGTACTCTTGTGCTTTATTACATCCAGTCCCCATGTGTGTGATGTTTTGTAAATTTTTTCACCCATTCCCATCGGCACACAATGGCATGCCTACTCTTCCAAAAAGCAGAATGTGTTTTCAAGATATGTGTGTTTGCTCATGAGGACCTCAGTGTAAAGTCCCATTCCTAGGACTTTTAGGGAAGTGAAGAAGTCAGGTCAGAGGCTTCCTCTGCTACTGGTAACCATGTAACCCAGTACTACCTGCCACATGTGGGGAGTAAACCCAACCAAAAAATCCAACTTGGAGAGGGATGATGGGCTCCACCAGATTTGATTTGCCCAAGATACACTCATGAGGACAGCTATCAGACTCTCCATACCAGATTGGTCGTTTCCTGGGTTCAACAACATTTTGAGAAAGGCAGAAAAGAGAGGAATGGATGAAACTGGTTGCCAAGTCTTCAGGGGTGCCCCCACAGTCGCCAGATTAAGGGATAGATAGATGGAAGTTGGCATCAATGTTAACTCAAGAGGAAAAATATTCTTGAATTAGATTCAAACTGGTAACAGCACATCATGAGTGCAATGTGCATCACGCTAACCACCAGGCTATCCTGTCCCCCTTGTGTGTGTGTGTGTGCAGTTTTTGTTTTTTGTTATTCTTTTATTTCAAGGATAATGGAATAAGTGTTCATATGCTTTATTTTTTACATCCAGTCCCTGTGTGTACGCAGATTTGTAATTTTGTCATTTGTTCCTACCGCCACACAATGGCCTACTCTTCTGAAAAGTGGAACGTTTTAATATGTGCGCAAGATATTCAGCATGTGTTTGCACATGGGACTTTGGTTTACAGTCTCATCAGAAAGACATCAGAAAGGGTGTGTGTGTGTGTGCGCATGTGCGTGTGTGTGTGTGTGTTTGTGTGTGTACGTTTGTGTGTGTGCGTTTGTGTGTGTGTGTGTTAGTGTGTGTGTGTGTTCATGTGTTTGTGTGTGTGAGTCAGAGTCGGTATCAGTAGTATAATCAGTTTCATAGGAGAGGTGGTTTTTCCCACAACGCGGTGCCCATCCTGGGCTGACTGACCCTTATGGCTGACCAGGGTGTTGATTCAAGCAAGGACAGTAAAATTGGTTTTATACCCTGTTTTAATCTGTATATAGTTGCACAGCTTTAATCTGAGTTTTAATACGAGTTTTAAAATGTGACAAGGTGACAGCCCCGATATGGCCTGTGTGGTCGGCGGGGCTCTAAGCAACATCATTGGATTGGATTAGAATCTGAGTTTTAAATTTGATGAGGTGACGGCCTCTTTTTACATCAGCCAGGATACGAGTTTTAAAATGTGACAAGGTGACAGCCCCGATATGGCCTGTGTGGTCGGCGGGGCTCTAAGCAACATCATTGGATTGGATTAGAATCTGAGTTTTAAATTTGATGAGGTGACAGCCTCTTTTTACATCAGCCAGAAGGGGTTCCTGTAGCCCAGCTTTCATGACCGCTTTTTGCAGCACTGCCTCATGGGTTCTTTGCTGGTTGGGGTTTGCCAAGATTGGCGTTGGTTGTTTCAGTCCCAGCAGTGTTGAAGTTGTTGATCAAGGGATCCACTTCTTTGTCATAGTCAGTTGTTGGGGCGTAGGTTTGGGTGATGGTGAAAGGTGCTGCCCTCAGGCGGATTGTAATGAGTCGGCTAGAGACTGGCTGACATCCCATGATGGCATTCACACTGTGGAGGAGGAATCCATTCCATGTTCATGCCTGTCTTCACTGCCACTGAAGAAGAGTTTGGGGCCTTTAGGGGCAGAGGTTTCTCCAGACTTTTCCCTGCGTATCTTACAGAGTCCAAGGATGGTTACAGTATCAGACGAAGGATCGAAACCTGAAATTCTCTCGAGGATAGCCCAGACCACAGGTACAATGAACAAACAGAATGTCCTCTGGAACAAGAACATCACCATCAGCTTCAAGACCAGACTGATGCATTCCCTGATCATGTCCATATTTTTGTACACATGTGAAACATGGACCATAACAGCAGACATTGAAAGAAGGATACAGGTGATGGAGATGAGATGCTTCAGCAAATTCTTTGGTGTCTTGTACAGAGATCACATCACTAATGAAGAAGTGAAAACCAGAATTGGAAACGCCACCAGGCCATATGAAGAGCTCCTGTTCTCAGAGAAAGACACAAACTAAAGTGGTACAGTCACGTCACACGAACATCTGGACTGGCCAAGGCTGTGCTACAGGGAACAGTACAAGGAGGGAGATAAAGAAGCAGACAGAGAAAACAATTGGAATACGTCAGTGAGCAACTGGCCTAGAGTGAACGACTTGGTACAGAAAGCTGAAAACTGCAAGAATGGAGGAAGCTGGCTGCAAAATCTTCAGCAGATCTCCAACGGTTTACAAGAGCATGGGGTACCCACAAGCCCTCCCCCCCCCCCCCATGTTAGTTCTGTTGTCTTGACAGGAAATTTGTTCTTTGGTGTTGTGTTTTTTCAAAGGTTTCAATCTTATTTTCTGTTTTTGCAGCTTGGTTCAGCTTTCAAAACTACAGCATTATAGATATGACTAGCGCTTGAAACAGTTGAAGTTTTCTGGAGACTGGTCTGCTTGCTTTTCTGAATCCTGGCCAGCTCTGCCATGGCCGAGGTTGCAAGGGCATGTTTGATCTTCAGTTCAGCTAGAGAGGGCCTTCTTTGGTCAGTGTGGAGCAAAGATAATTAGATGAGTCTGTTTCTTCAAGTTGTTGGACTGCTCATAATTGTAAATAAAAGGCTATCAGTCCTGTCTACCTGGCTCTCTTCTTTGCTCTGATCTCCTCACCATAAATGGTAGCTAATTCTTCTAGCTTGCCTATAAGTTCTCAGAGTTCATTGTTACTACTTCCAAGTAGATCAATGTCATTAACAAACTGCAGTTGGGTGTGTCATCCATTGAGACAGTGGCAGGATAGTTATCCCCTGAGCCTTGTCTAGTATTGCTAGGTTAGTAGAAATCCAAGAAAAAAGTGATGGCATGTAGAAAGTGTTTCTTCTTAGGTTGTTAACTCTGGATTTAACCATTTATTTCCTCCATTTATTTTGGGTTAAATATTTGTCAAAATTGAATAAAACTTGTAAAGAAATTACTTAGGCATAAAACCACTCTGCTGATAGCAGTACTGAAAATTGCCCCTTCCTAAATCCGAACAGAAGTCTTAAATTTGAGTAGGATTGGTAACTTATGATTTAAATAATGTTCCATACCACTGTACAGCTATGTACCATTGTGTTTACATGCTGTTGTGTCCATATGCATTCAGACTGACTGACCAACTGACTGACCAAACAGCCCCTGCCCCAATGCATGCTAACTGTTAATGCTAACACCAGCTCTAACCCTAACATTAACCTTGTTTCTTAATCTAATCCTGGCCCCTCATGTGGACACAAAGGCAGGTAGATACCTTGGTACAAGCTGACAACAGTGGTCAAACATTTACCTGGGATTTGAGGGAGGAGGGGGTAGCATTTTTTCGAAAAGAATGCTAGGAAGATGAGGATTTTGCTTTAGTATGTCAGAAGAGAGAAGGGGGGGGGGGGGGGGGGGGGGGGGGGGTTGATGACTGATGGACAGTTAAATCCTTTAATGCTGTGTCGGTTCTTTTGTCTGTCATTCTTTTTTTCCATCTTCGCTTCAGTTTTCCTCTTCAGCTTTGCTGGTACGCCATTGTCTTTTCTTCCTGTCTTGTTTAACTGGACCATTTATTGCTTGGCCACCTTGTCCATGCTTGTTCTTGATCTGATGTCCTTGCTGCAAGATTCGGAGTTGAGTTGGTTTTGACAGAGATCGCATCCTTGAAGTTGTGGAGGTTTTTCATCTCTGCTCTGCTTTTTCGTAATGTTAAGCTCTACTGTGGCTGGTTAGCCGATCTTTCTATGTGCATGGCTTTTTTTGGTCTTCTCAGTGTCAGTCCTGCCTTGTTTCCTGCAGCAGCTGTGTGAGTTGGAATTCTCTTCATAGTTGTGATGTCTCTGTATAAAAGAGTGGTGTTGTCAGTGTATCTTATGTTGGTGAAATTCCTTTCTCCTATTTTCAGTCCGACTCCAACTTGGACTGTTCGAACAACAGTTGGAGTAAGGCAGGGCTGTTTACTCTCACCCACTCTTTTCAACATCTTCCTTGAGAGAATCGTGTCTGCACTCGGAACTCCATGAATCAATCAATCAATCAATCAATCAAATTTTTATTTCCAGATGGTACATTAAGCATCGATTTGCTTTTTTCCATCAAGCCATCTATCTAAAGAAAAGGAAAAAAATCAAAACAACTGCAAAAAACAAGGATCAGTCAGCATTGGTGGCAGAACGATCACAAACCTCCACTTTGCAGATGACATTGACAGACTAGCAGGATCAGAGCAAGAACTTGCCAGCCTAACAGAACACCCGAGCAATGCCTCTAAAGCATATGGCATGGAAATCAGTGCAGAGAAGACGGTTCAAAGCTTCAAATACTTGGGGGCCATTGTATCAGACGAGGGGTCCAAGCCAGAGGTAGTATGCAGGATTGCACAGACAATAACAGCACTCACAACTGAACGCCATCTGGAAAGATAAAGATGTCTCGCTCAACTCCAAGATCAGACTAACACGCTTCCTTGTCATATCAATAATCCTATATGCCTGTGAATCATGGACCATGACTGCTGATTTGGAGAGAAGAGTAAAGGCGGTAGAGATGAGATGCTTCCGGAGACTCCTCGACATCTCCTACAGACACCACATAAGCAATGAAGACGTGCTTAAAGAATCCAGCAAACCATTGGTCCCTATGAAAATCTTCTATCAATCGTAAAAAAGCGTAAACTTAAATGGTACAGGCATGTCACAAGATTGAAAGGACTTGCAGAAACAATACTGCAAGGCACTGTCCAAGGAGGAAGAAAAAGAGGCAGACCAAGGAAGAGATGGAAGGACAACATCAGCAAATGGACAGGCCCAGAACTCAACAAAATTTTGAGATAGGCAGAACAGAGAGGAATGGAGGGAACTGGTTGTCAAGTCTTCAGGGGTGCCCTGACGATCGCCAGACTAAGGGATAGATAGATAGATATTTTCAGTCCCATACGTTCTTTGTGTGCATCTCTCATCACATGCTCTGTGTTTATGTTGAAAAATTTGGAAGAGAGAATACAACCTTGATGGACTCCCTTTGTTGATGTCTCAGTGCTCACCCTTTTATCTGAGTATTAGTGTTGGTACAGAGATACCAAGACTTGGATCCGATGTCTGGAGAAGCCCATTGTTGCTGGTGTTGGCAGAGAGATGCTAAGAGTGATCTGATGTCTGGAAAAGCCCATTGCTGCTGGTGTTGGTAGAGAGATGCTTAGAGTGAGGTCCGCTGTCTGGAAAAGCCCATTGCTGCTGGTGTTGGTAGAGAGATGCTTAGAGTGAGATCCGATGTCTGGAAAAGCCCATTGCTGCTGGTGTTGGCAGAGAGATGCTAAGAGTGAGATCTGATGTCTGGAAAAGCCCATTGCTGCTGGTGTTGGTAGAGAGATGCTAAGAGTGAGATCTGATGTCTGGAAAAGCCCATTGTTGCTGGTGTTGGTAGAGAGATGCTAAGAGTGAGATCTGATGTCTGGAAAAGCCCATTGCTGCTGGTGTTGGTAGAGAGATGCTAAGAGTGAGATCCGATGTCTGGAAAAGCCCATTGCTGCTGGTGTTGGTAGAGAGATGCTAAGAGTGAGATCTGATGTCTGGAAAAGCCCATTGCTGCTGGTGTTGGTAGAGAGATGCTAAGAGTGAGATCTGATGTCTGGAAAAGCCCATTGTTGCTGGTGTCAGTAGAGAGATGCTAAGAGAGAGATCTGATGTCTGGAAAAGCCCATTGCTGCTGGTGTTGGTAGAGAGATGCTAAGAGTGAGATCCGATGTCTGGAAAAGCCCATTGCTGCTGGTGTTGGTAGAGAGATGCTAAGAGTGAGATCCGATGTCTGGAAAAGCCATTGTTGCTGGTGTCAATAGAGAGATGCTAAGAGTGAGATCTGATGTCTGGAAAAGCCCATTGTTGCTGGTGTCAATAGAGAGATGCTAAGAGTGAGATCTGATGTCTGGAAAAGCCCATTGTTGCTGGTGTCAATAGAGAGATGCTAAGAGAGAGATCTGATGTCTGGAAAAGCCCATTGCTGCTGGTGTCAGTAGAGAGATGCTAAGAAAGAGATCTGATGTCTGGAAAAGCCCATTGCTGCTGGTGTTGGTAGAGAGATGCTAAGAGTGAGATCTGATGTCTGGAAAAGCCCATTGCTGCTTGTGTTGGTAGAGAGATGCTAAGAGTGAGATCTGATGTCTGGAAAAGCCCATATCTGACAGGCCTGTGAACAAGTGGTTGTTTATGAAAACTGTCTATTGCCTTGCTGTAATCTGTAACAGTTGTAGTCTTTTTGTTCAGCGTTCCTGATTTTCTCTGTATTTGTAATACAAACAACCTGTCTTGTTCTGCTGCTTGTTCTTTAACTTGCCTGGCAGTCTGAGAATTCTTCTTCCACTTTGATTTTAATTCTGTTTGATGAGGAGTGGAATTTGGCCAGTGTGACTGATAAGGAGCAATGTAGGAATAGAGAAAGGATATGAGAGAGAGAGAGAGAGGGAGGGAGTGAGAGAGAGAGAGAGAGGGAGGGAGAGAGAGAGAGAGAGAGAGAGAGAGAGAGAGAGGGAGGGAGGGAGGGAGGGAGGGAGGGAGGGAGGAGGAGAGAGAGAGAGAGAGAGAGAGAGAGAGAGAGAGAGAGAGAGAGAGAGAGAGAGAGAGAGAGAGTGTGTGTATGTGGATCTTTTTTCAGGATAATGGAATAAGCACTCGTGTGCTAGTCCCCATGTGTAGGCAGTTTTGTAAATTTTGTCATCCATTACTGTGTGTGTGTGTGTGTGTGTGTGTGTGCGTGTGTGTGTGTGTGTGTGTGTGTGTGTGTGTGTGTGTGATTAAGTGGCAAACACACTTACCAATTGTTAGGTACTCTCCATGTTTCAGTTCTCATTGTGATTTGTGTGTGTGTTTCTTTTTTTGGGGGGGAGACAGGGGGTTGGTTGTTTTTTCTTTTCCAAAAGAAATGTAATAACTTGAACAGATTGTGACCCTTTGATGACCTTTGTTATGAGCAGCAATTCCATGATTTTAACAATTTTTTTTATTGGTGGCAAATGTGTAATCTGATTTTCCATAAGTTGGCAGTTTTTTTGTTTTTTTTTTGCTGCCTCATCTTCTGTGACGTCCCCGTCCTGTTGTTCCCACGTTGCTCATTTCAATTTCTCTGCCACAGCCATACCCAGATTCGTTATGTCTCATCCTCGGGATTGGCAGTCCACAGGGAACCCATCAATATTAGGCTGCCTTGGGGCCACCAGCTAGAGGGTCCCTGCACTTCAGCTGGGTCACTTTGGTGGTGTTCAGTGGTGCCTGTTTTGAGCTAACATATGCAGGACACCACCTACTCTTCATGGCTTGGCTTCGCGAACGAAGATTAAGGGCACTGTCCACGTCTGGTGCAGGCTCGCTGGTGGCTGTTCAGTCCAATGCGTGACAAACAAACCCGGCCGCAGCGGCTGCAGGGGAAAGTCGATTCTGGGGTTGATGTAGAGCGGACGCGGTTCTTCCTCCTCATTCGCCTCTCCTCAAGGGCCGCTCTGCGATTGTCCTCAAAGGAGGAGACCGACTGATGCACAGTGTGTCGCCAGGCCTGCCGGTCAGCAGCAAGGACTGACCACTGGTTATGGTCTATGAGACAGGCTGACAGAGATTTCTTCAGAGAGTCTTTAAATCTCTTCTTTGGTGCGCTTCTGTAGCGGTGTCCGGTGGAAAGTTCACCGTAGAGAACCATCTTCGGTAGGCGATGGTCCTCCATTCTAGAGACATGCCCTGCCCAGCGTAGCTGCGTTTTCAGCAACATGGCCTCAATGCTGGTGATCCCTGCTTGCTCCAGCACCTCAGCATTCGTGGTGAAGTCGCTCCAGTGGATGTCGAGGATGGAGCGGAGACAGCGTTGGTGGAAGCGTTCCAGAATTCGCAGGTGGTGTCTGTATGTGACCCATGACTCAGAGCCGTACAGGAGGGTGGTCAGTACCACGGCTCTGTAGACACTGATCTTGGTGTCTTTCTTCAGGTGTTTGTTTTTCCAGACACGGTGGTAGAGTCTGCCAAAAGCACCGTTTGCCTTTGCCAGTCTGTTGTCTACATCTTTATCGATCTTTGCGTCAGAGGAGATTGTGCATCCCAGGTAGGTAAACTGCTGGACTGTCTTCAGTTCTGTCTCACCAATTGTAATGTGAGGTGGGTGGTACGCTACCTGAGGTGCGGGCTGGTAGAGAACCTCTGTCTTCTTCAGACTGACTTCGAGTCCGAAGAGCTGGGCTGCCTCTGCAAAACAGGATGTTACATGCTGCAGGGCGGTTTCTGTGTGGGCTACAAGGGCAGCATCATCAGCAAAAAGTAGCTCTCGAATTTGTTGCTCCAGGGTTTTGGTGTGGGCCTGAAGACGCCGCAGGAATTATGGAAAAACGGGGGGCAAACACTGCACTGCAAGCTCCATGAATTTTTTGTTTGCTGCTGGGAGCAGGGAAAGTTGCCACAAAACCTTCGTGATGCAATCATAATCACCCTTTACAAAAACAAAGGGGAAAAATCAGATTGCTCCAACTACAGGGGGATAACTCTTCTCTCCATCGCTGGCAAAATCCTTGCAAGAGTTCTCCTCAACAGACTAGTACCTGCTGTTGCAGAACACCACCTCCCTGAGAGCCAGTGCGGCTTCAGAGCTAACAGGGGTACCACTGACATGGTCTTCGTGCTCAGACAACTTCAAGAAAAGTGCCGCGAACAGAACAAGGGACTGTACACCACCTTCGTTGATTTAACCAAGGCATTTGACACTGTGAGCAGGAAGGGCCTGTGGCAGATCATGGAGCGTCTTGGCTGTCCCCCAAAGTTTCTCAACATGGTGATCCAGCTACATGAAGACCAGCGTGGCCAGGTCAGAAACAGCAACGACCTTCAGAGCCTTTCCCAATCACAAACGGGGTGAAGCAGGGCTGCGTTCTTGCACCAACCCTCTTCACTATCTTCTTCAGCATGATGCTTCAGCGGGCCACAGAAGATCTTGATGACGAAGACGGAGTTTTCATACGCTACCGCACAGATGGCAGCCTATTCAACCACCTACTAAGCCCCCTACTAATGACAGTATTAGCTCAGTCGCAGAGCCAGTCTGAGTGAGTCACCCACCTGAGGTGGTGACCACCACAACATCCCTCCAACAACCGTACCCCCGCGAACCCCAACCCCGAAGACCTTGACACAAACTTACCCCAGGTACAGAGGTGTAAGGGGAAACTGAATCTGCGGTCACCATAAGACCAGAGCAACGGGGCTCCCGAATCAGCGGCGATTTTTATTATTGAATGATGATCAATGGTGATGAGGAAGTGCATCTGCTTTGAGACTACTTGACAGGGTTGTACCCTACGCTTACTGTCATAACATATCCCGGCATCAACCAGGCTGGAGAGATACAGACACCTGCAGTGTTGGTCTGGTAATTAGAGCAACACTCTCAAACTCACATCTGTAAAGTAGATGAAGCTCGACTGTGTGGTCCCAGTCTCCCCACTGAGCCCACAGCACACTCACTCTGGGTAGGAGCCGGCCAGAGTCTGAAAAATCCCTATGACTCTTATGGGAATCGAACCCGCGACCTTCCAGTCCGAAATTCAAAACGCTAACCACTGCGCCAAGGCAGCTGGCAAGTTGGCTCATTAATTTTTACACCAACACTTGTATCTAGTGAAAAATTTGAATGAACGAGTTGTGCCATATTGTTCACATATTTGTGCTTTTTTTGTAATGGGGCTTTAAACAGATGAGGGCCTGTAAGGTATGCTCAAGAATGTTTGTCAGCAATGGTGAATAATTGGTTTACTGTTCAACTTGGTTGTATTCTTAAGTTATACATGTTAGTTTTGGATATATTACTGTCTTTATCATCGATGGTGGTATGGGCCCCTTCACTTGGTTATACTCCCTGATCATCATGATCATCATGAATACAAGTGTAGATAACTTTTTTCAGTCATACAGACCTTTTATCATTATCATCAGTGTTAGTTTTGCCCACTCATCATCATCATCATCATCATCATCATCATCATCATCATCATCATCATCATCATCAATACAAAGGTGGCCCACTTCACTTGGTCACATCCCTACCCCTATCATCATCATCATCATCATCATCATCACCATCATCACCATCATCACCATCATCATCAATACAAAAGTGGCCCACTTCACTTGGCCACCCCCCCCCTTCCTATCATCATCATCATCATCATCATCATCATCGTTGTCATCATCATCATCATCATCATCATCATCATCATCATCATCATCATCATCATCATCAACACAAAAGTGGCTCACTTCTCTTGGCCATATCCCTCCCCCTATCATCATCATCATCATCATCATCATCATCATCATCATCATCATCATCATCCCTCCCCCTATCATTATTATCATTATCATCATCATCATCACATTATATGATCATCATCATCAAAAGTGGCCCACTTCACTTGGTTCACATCCCTCCCCCTATCATCGTTGTCGTATCATCATCATCATCGTCGCATTGTCATCGTCATCATCAATACAAACGTGGCCCCACTTCACTCGGTCACATCCCTCCCCCTAAATCATCGTCATTGTCGTCGTCATCATCATCATCATCATCATCATCAAAAGTGGCCCACTTCTCTTGGTCACGTCCCTCCCCCTATCATCATCATCATCATCACATCATCTTCATCATCAATACAAACGTGGCCCACTTCACTTGGTCACATCCCTCCCCCTATCATCGTCGTCATCATCATCATCATTCATCATCATCATGATCACCAAAAGTGGCCCACTTCTCTTGGTCACATCCCTCCCCCCCTATCATCGTCATTCATCATCATCATCATCATCATCATCATCATCATCATCATGATCACCAAAAGTGGCCCACTTTCTCTTGGTCACATCCCTCCCCCTACTCATCATCATCATCATCTCATCATCATCATCACATCATCATCATCAAAAGTGGCCCACTTCACTTGGTCACATCCCTCCCCCTATCATCGTCATCATCTTCATCATCATTCATCATCATCATCATCAATACAAAAGTGGCCCACTTCACTTGGCCACGTACCCCCACTCCCATCATAGTCATCTTTGTCATCATCATCATCATCATCATCAATAACAAAAGTGGCCCACTTCACTTGGCCACGTACCCCCCCTCCCATCATAGTCATCTTTGTCATCATCATCATCATCATCAATACAAATAGTGGCCCACTTCACTTTGATCACTACCCCCCCCCCCCCCTGTCATCATCATCTTCATCATCATCATTATCAATTAAAAAGTGGCCCACTTCTCTTGGCCACATCCCCCCCCCATCCATAGTCATCTTTGTCATCATCATCATCATCATCATCATCATCATCAATACAAAAGTGGCCCACTTCACCTGGCCACATACCCCCCCCCCCCCCTCCATCATAGTCATCTTTGTCATCATCATCATGATCATGATACCCTCCCCCTATCATTATCATCATCATCATCATCATCAATACAAAGGTGGCCCACTTCACTTGGTCACATCCCTCCCCCTATCATCGTCACCATCATCAACATCATCATGATCATCCCATCCCCCTATGATTATCATCATCATACCAT
>CM060336.1:49019230-49024230 GCA_030674155.1 Stramonita haemastoma
CATCATCATCATCATCAAAAGTGGCCCACTTCACTTGGCCACCCCCCCTATCATCATCATCATCATCATCATTTTCATCATCATCATCATCATTGCAATGTGGCCCACTTCACTTGGTCACATCCCTCCCCCTATCATCATCATCATCATCATCATCATCATTTTCATCATCATCATCATCATCATCATCATTGCAAAAGTGACCCACTTCACTTGGTCACATCCCTCCCCCTATCATCATCATCATCATCGTCATCATCATCGTCATCATCAAAAGTGGCCCACTTCACTTGCCCCCCCCCCCCCCTGATATCCTTTGAGCACACACCCATCATCCTTATCATCATCATCATCATCATTTTCATTGCAACAGTGGCCTTCTTCACTTGGTCACATCCCCTCCCCCTATCAACATCATCATCATCAACATCATCATCATCATCATCTTCATCATCATCATCGCATGAGTAGCCAACTTCTGGTCACATCCATCCTGATGTGATGATTGCTGTACAAGTTTTGGTTTACATATTTGAACTGTCACCTGCAGTATTTTCTTTTGCCTTTTCTGCCAAACTGTTATAGCGGTAATTTCTATGTCTGAAATGTTAATTGATATCGATTTTTTTTTCAAAACTGAAAGGAAAAAAATATTGTCCTAAAAGTATGTGCTGTCAAAGTTTTGAATGATATATTTGAAATTTGTTTATGTAGTCATTTCAGTCAATTTTGAATATATTACTATGTGCCTTTATTATATATGCTTTACTGCAAGAATTTTTCTTTAGTTTCTGTTGGTAGGAAAACCTGTGTAATGATCTTCTGCTTGTTGGCAAGTCATTGCAGATTTTACACCAACAGATGTATCTTAAATAGGTGTATGAAAGATTTAAGGTGTATTATTACAAGCATAGTGGTGTGTGTTTGTGTGTTTGTGTGTGTGTGTTAGAATCATATCCATTTTCAGAACTTGGCATGTATTATCTGCCACATATTGGGTTTTTTGCTGAAGTTTATGTTTTTGTGATTTTTTTAAAGGGGGGGGGGGGGGGATTTTATGGATATATGATGAAGTAGGATTAAAAATGGTCATGGGATAATTTTTTTTTTTTGCTGTTTATTTGTACAAAGTATAGTTCTAGTTTGGTTCTCTTTTTGTGGGATTTTTATGAGTATTGAGCAACTTCTGGGTGCTCGCTTCTCTTTTTCTTTTTTATATGATAATCTTATTACTTCAGTTGGAATGTTTATAGCCTGGTGGTTGTCCATGTATTGCTTAGTTTATTTTTTTTTTAATTTGTATGACTTATGTTTTATTGCAACGCATTATGTGTCCAACTTAATTGGGATTTTTGTGTTGGCTGTTTTCAATTCTTGGTTCATGTTTTGTAACTGTAATGATATTTTCACATGACATCTTTTAAAAAAAAAAAAACGCATGATGTAAATATGTGATTTGAAGTTAATTGCTGAAATATTCATTCACTATTCCAGATAATGTAATTTTGATAAAATAAAGTTTCCCAAACAAAACTCTGTGTGTGTGCGTGTGCGTGTGTGTGTGTGTGTGTGTGTGTGTGTGTGTGAGGTATAAGTCTTTTGTTTAGCTTGATCAAGAACAAATGAACACACACACACACCCGCACGCACAAAACAAAGTGATTTGCAGAAGCTGACCAAGTGGGGATTTCAAAACTATTTGCATAATCCCAACACCTGTTTTACCAGATACCCCTTACAGTACTTACTCAGGGAGTGTATGGGACACTCAAAAAGTCAATAATGGGTAAAAATCGAATAAAAACATTTACATATGGCTCCTAAACTGAGTTCTCCCTGAATTAATTGAGTCTCTTTCTATCAATCAAGCATGCTATGATTTGATTCTGATAGGGTGAAAAAAGTTCACTGTCAGATTTAAAAGTATAAACACAGCAGATTGTTATAACTTCGAGCAAAGTTTGAGTTGACATGCTTGGAAACTGACATAAAAGCAAAATCTTTTTTTTTTTTTTATTCTTGTATTTTATGGATGATGGAATAAGCACTCGTGTGCTTTTTTACATCCAGTTCCCGAGTGTATCCAGTTTTGTAAATCTTGTCATCTGTTCCTACCGGCACACAATGGCCTACTCTAACGAAAAGTGGAGCAGGATTTAACGTGTGAGCAAGATGTTCTGCGTGCGTTCGCACACAGGGCCTCGGTTTAAAGTCTCAAACGAAGGACTTATCAGGAGAGTGGAGTCAGCACTGATGTTAACTCCAGAAGAAAAATCCTCTTGCACGGGAATCGAACCCGGGTCGTGAAATTCCGAGCGCAATGTTGTGACCACTAGGCTATCCCGTCCCCCATTCATCATTCCATCTCCCTGCGTTCTCTTACCAGGTGGGGTGCATAGCACCTGGTCTTCTCCTGGGCTTGTGACTGTTCAGGTCTACCCCCTGGCCTCCGCTGCATATTGCAACTTCATAGTATCGCATTTCACTGTACTATATGGGTAACAGGCTGGGTATTTTCGGGTTACATGCTGGGTATTTTGGGGTAACAGGCTGGGTATTTTCGGGTAATAGGCTGGGTATTTTGGGGTAACAGGCTGGGTATTTTCCTGTTTCCTTAACTCACAGAACACTGACGTGATGAACAGGATCTTTAACGTGCAAATTTGATCTTTTCCACTGGTCTGGGTGCTTGTCTTTCGGATGAGACGAAAAACCAAGGTCCCGTGTGTTACCATTATTTAGCGCACGTAAAAGAACCCACGTCAACAAGGGAGTTGTCCCTGGCAAAATTCTGTAGAAAAAAGCCACTATGATAGGGAGACAAATACAGTTGCAGACAGGAAAAAAATGGGTAGGCGCTGCACTTGTGGCGACGCGCTCTCCCCGGGGAGAGCAGCCCGAATTTAACGCAAAGAAATCTGCTGTGACGTAAAGTAATATAAATAAATTAATAGTAATATAATGCCTGTCAGAATCATTTAGTGCTCCTTGCTTTGCCAACATGTCAGACACTTAATTCCACTATAAACCACGATGTGAAGGAATCCAATAGAAACCCATACATGTATCGGATAATTATAATGCAAAGAATCAACAGTTGGATTTCAAAGACAATATGATTTCTGAGTCTGCTGTTGAGTTGTTTGACACCCCCTCCCCCCTCCTCCAAGACAAAGGCCTGTTTGGAGAAGATGTGACAGAGGGCCGGTTTGAATCCCGCCCGACCTCAACTTTTAATAATGATAATGATAATAATACATGGAATTTATATAGCGCCTATATCTTGCAATAACAAATCAAAGCGCTTGCCTTCGACCTATACAACACACACGCAATCAATAACAAATGATAGTTTTAACAAACTCGACTTGTACTTTTGCACAGTAACAGAGCCCACAGCACCAAGAGAGTGCTGTACCCTATGCATACACACGTTACAAGTAAAGTGCAGGGCTCCCGCCACATGCACAAACACAAAAAAATTAATAAACGCTCACACTACCGCGAGCGCGCGCACCCACGCAGCCCCCTCCACCAAAACCAAGGCCTGTTTCAAGTCAAGTCAAGTCAAAAACACTTGAATCATCCCTGAAGGGCAATTACAATTACAATACCGACAGGCATATTGATACGAATCATAATCAAAGACACAAGATAGCTACATTTCATATTAATTTTGTTCGAACATTATAAGTATGATTGCTCCAAATAAATATAACAAACACTCACACTCTTACGCGCGCGCATGCACACACACACACGCGCAAGCGCACACATACGCACGCACCAATGTATGGATACAATGTTATTAAAACCATTGACTAGAAAAGGAGAAAATGCGACAAAAGGGGAGTCCCGCCCAACCCCGACTTTTGCACAGTAACAGAGCCCACGGCACCAAGAGAGTCCTCTACCCTATGCATACCTACGTTACTAGCATCTTTGATATGCGTGGCGCCGGTCTTGGGGCGACACCACAGCCCCAAAGAAGACGATCTGGCTTAAATGTAAGCAAATTTGTCGGAACAAAAGCTGGCACAGTGTGCGCAAAAATGCGCGGTAGTGCGCATAACATCAATAATAATATATACTATGATATACCACAGCAAATACAGGGCTTCCATCACATGCACAAACACAAAAAACCGCATACACAAACACAAACGCGCACGTGTATAAACTTCAAAAACACTTTATTGTCTCACAGACAGAGACATTCAAGCGGGTACAAGCAATACATTAAAACAGTAAACATATAAAATATATAAAAATCACCGAAATAATACCCACAACACAGTAGCCAGATATCAGAACGCACCCATCACGATAATAGCACCCAGAAATCAGCACACACACACACACACACACGCACGCACACACGCACGCACGCACGCACGCACGCACGCACGCACGCGCGCACACGCACGCACGCACACACACATGCATTTTATGACATAAACCAAATTATTATAACACACTGATGGTAAAGACAAAATTAATATCAATTAAAACTTATACACTATTCTATTAAGATATTGAACAAAATCTAAAAGAATAACACATGCACGCATTTTTATGGCACAAAAATAAACCAAATTGTCAAAAGAAGTTGTCTGATGAAATATATCTCGGTGAAAGTAATACTGTATTATCATACAATATGATGCACCACAGCAAAGTACAGGGTCCTCCCTACACACACACACACACACACACACACACACACACACACACACACACACACACACACACACACACACACACACACACACACACAAAACGCACACACAAACAGCAGTGCGCGTATGCAGGCGCGCGCGAATACACACCCTGCATGCATAATTAAGCTGAAGGCCCATCTCCAAAAGATGTAACGAATCGCCCGGTTTCGGGCCCCTACCACCCCGACTTTTGCACAGTAACAGAGCCCACGGCACCCAGACCGTGCTGTGCTGTATGCATACAAACTTTAGAACCATTTTGGATGTGCGTGGCGCTGG
>CM060336.1:49031835-49044335 GCA_030674155.1 Stramonita haemastoma
TCTCTCTCTCTCTCTCTCTCTCTCTCTCTCTCTCTCTCTCTCTCTCTCTCTCTCTCTCCATGCTTTATACAACGGCTGTCACAAAATACCCCGCATCATATCAAGAGATCATAATATCACATCGCACAGAGGGAATTTTCAAGGCCTATTCTGTAGAGAAAATGGGATTTTCTTCCGCATCATGAAACCAGTGTTTTCTGATGGATTCAATTTGACGCGACACTAAATAGGATGATAGAGATAGGATTTTGGTGGGGGCGGGAAAGACAGATAATTTTTGGGTACGATATGTCTACAATAGAATGGTGGAGACGGTTGTTCGTATCAGATTATCACAACAACCGCGGCAGGGGTGGGAGGTGGGGGGAGATTGACACTTTGTTTGTTTATTGTCGTTGGTTTCTTTAGAGGCGAATATTAAAGTGTATACGTAGGGATCATTAGTTATGAACAATAGATCTATTCTCTTCAATAGATGGGCTGAAGTGTTTTCTGTAGTTGTCAATGCTTTTCTATGTAATCACACACGTTTAGAAAAGAAACAACACACTTACATCACAAAGACGTGGAAGAACAAGAACAAGAACACGAAGAACAAACAAGAACAAGAAAGTGAAGAAAGAAGAACAAGAACAAGAATTCAGCCCCCCAACCCCCACCCCCTCTCAAAGAAAAAGAGAAGAAACGTGAGGCAGCTCACAAAACCCTACGTTTCTTGATAGATGTACGTCATAGCCACGTTTTCACACTCCAACACGTCTTCGCAATTACTACATCTACATATCTTTCCCTTGATGTTTCATGGTAATCAGACAATGCCTAGCCTCCTAAACTCAGATAAAGATCCTATCCCATCATACACTAGGCCTTGCAGACTTGTTAAACCTATATAGGGATAACGATGTTTTCTCCAGGGATAGATCTGGCAGACAAAGGGATTTGGTGGGCAGGGGGAAAAAGAAAGCGCAGAGAGCCTGTGAATACATGTAGATCTAGATCTACCCACAATGGGGATGTTGAAGGCCGTTGTTCATGTCAGATTATCAAAAGGAAGACAGGACACGTCGACATGACTGCTGGTTTGGCTGTCTGCTGTCTCTGGCGTTTGTAAGGACTTGATGTAACACAGTGTCCAGCAGCAGTTACACAACACACGGCACGTGTGTTTACTCCCTTCTCCCCACTAGAGATAACCCCGATCTGATGCTTGCCCTTTTGTCCAAGAATCTTTTGGCAGCGTTTCTAAACAATTGAAACACCAGTTTCGTCACCATAGTAAACTGTCGACCCACAATTGTAAATTGTCGTCCCATTTCAGTCCCGATCTTAATTTGTTCTTGAAGAAAATCAAAGAAGCTGTTGACACTGTCAGCATTGAAGCCCCGTGCTCGTGCAGTTGATGTTAACTCGGGCTGCCTCACTGAAGTTTGGGAGTGTCGCTGCAATAAGATCTCCAGCCACCTTTTTCCTGCTGTCTTTTTTTCGTCATTAAAGATACGTGAAATTTTGTTCCTGGTTGTCTCATATGCAAGGGCCATAACATCTTTCCTAGTCAGGCCAAAAACATGCTATCACATTTTAAAATATGGTCATCCAGTTCTTTTTCTAGTGCTGGGGGAAGAACTGAAGGTCTTTCCAGGTGCTTAACATCACCCGTGGCATACTTGTGCTTCCCATCAATAATTATCATCTTTCAGTGCGGTGGGAGGAATGCCGTCATGTCTTGCAGCTGTTCCAAGTCCAAGCCTCTTGTCTTTGACAGCTGCCATAGCTGACGCCAGTGATTCCCTTGTCCATAAAGCATTGCAATATATGCTCCATTATTAGCACTATTCATTACTACGACTTGTAGATCTTCCACTTGTGGCACACACACACACACACACACACACACACACACACACACACACACACACACACACACACACACACACACACACGCACGCGCGCGCGCGCGCGCGCGCGCGCGCGCGCACATTCAATATACCATCTGAAAATAAAAATTTGACTTTGACTTGACTTTGATACCCACCCACCCACCCACGTCCACACACACACACTATTTTTTTTATTGGTTGTTTTTGTTTTTGTTTTTGAATTTGTTTTTTTTTCATTTGTTGTTGTTGAGATGAGAGAGAGAGGGGGAGGAGAGGAGAGAGAGAGAGAGAGAGAGAGAGAGAGAGAGAGAGAGAGAGAGGAGAGAGAGAGAGAGAGAGAGAGAGAGAGAGAGAGAGAGATTATACGTTTATCTATGACGATCAAGATTTCAGAATGAATTGATGTTATAGACTTTTACTGAGAACACATCATCTCTAAACTAGGCAAAGACTATGGTAGGTTCACGTATACATAATAATTATAAACAATTCTTAAAGTACCAAAACATATGTTTATAAGAATGAAAGAAGAGAAAGAAAGAACGAAAGAAAAAATAAAGAAAGACAAAAGAAAGAAAGAAAGAAAAGGAGAAGGAGAAGACAAACAACTAGAAGAAGAGGAACCAGAAGAAAAGGAAGAGGAAAATAATCACATCAGTCCCAAACACATCAAACTAAGAACCGAGGCAAATAAATATCACTCCAATGTGTTCAAGTTAAGCCTAATACACTCACTCACTCACTCACTCACTCAGTCCCATGTCCCAAAGGACGTAGGGGGGACATGAGAGAAGACGCAACGGAGATCTTTTTCCATGCTTCACGATCCTGTGTGGCTAGTAGGAGGCGTTGCAGGGGTTGGGCAGTCCAGTCTTTGATGTTGTCAACCCATGATTTCTTTTGGCGGCCTCTTCTTCTTTTGCCCTCGACTGTTCCTTGCAAGATGGTTTTTGCTAGGGTGTTGTGTCTTGTGGTGTGACCAAACCACATCAGCTTTCTCCTCTTTATGGTGGAGAGCAAAGGCTCTTGGGGGCCCACACGCTTTTTGATTTCCTCTTTCACATAGTTATTGGTCTTGTGTTCTTTGTATGATATTTTGAGGAGTCTTCTGTGGCACTTGTTCTCGAATGCTTGGATTCTTCTCTCTAACTCTGCTGTCAGAGTCCATGATTCACAGCCATATAGGAGGATAGATATTACGAGGGATTTGTAGAGGTGGTATTTGGTGCAGAAGCTGATGTTGTTGCTTCTGATGATCCTCTGGAGTCTGACTAGAGCAGATGTTGCTGTTGCAATGCGAGCTTTCACCTCATTGTTTGATGTGCCATCTTTTGTTAGGATGGAGCCTAAGTATTTGAATTGGCTCACCTCTTCCAATATTTCTCCATTCATCTTTATTTCCGTGCTGTCATTACTCGCGCTGTTGACCATGATCTTCGATTTCTCTGTACTGACCTCCATGCCGTATGCGCTCGCTCGGTCTGTTAGACTGTCTGTGAGGATTTGCAGTTCTTGTTTGCTGCTGCCCATGAGGTCAATGTCATCTGCAAATCTGAGGTTGCAAAGGGGTCTTCCACCAATGGAGATGGAAGTGTGGTGGTTTTGCAGTGTCTCTGTCATGATGTTTTCATGTCATGTCATGATGTCATGATGATACACTAGGAGACCGAGTAAACAAACAAACAAACAAACAAACAAGCACACACACACACACACACACACACACACACACACACACACACACACACACACACACACACACACACACACACACACACACACACACACACACACACACGAAGGGGGCTGGGGAAGAGAGGTGGTGGTGGTTGGGGGGGGGGGGTAACAAAGACATTCCTTACCTTACTTTATTAGCTTTTTTTACAACTCTCTCCCCCAACCCCTTCCCACCCGCCAATCTCCATTTCCCTTCTCTGTATTCCCATGAATATGTAATGAAGACAATCACATCATTAACACAGAAAACATTTATATTTGCCATTCAAATCAGAAAATCATGACAAAACGATCTGTCCCATCTCTCTCTGGTTTAGTTCCCAGAATACAATGCAAGTAAAAAAGCGAAATATCCCGGAGACAGTTTTTGTTGTGCGTTTTATTTTTTTCTTACTAGTGACATCTCTGTAATGAGGAATACAGAATTGCAGCTGTATTTGCACTCATAGGTAATGAAGGCCAGCGGAGGGAGTGAGGGAGGGGGGGGGGCGAGAGAGAGAGCGAGAGAGAGAGAGAGAGAGAGAGAGAGAGAGAGAGAGAGAGAGAGAGAGAGAGAGAGAGAGAGAGAGAGAGAGAGAGAGAGAGAGAGAGAGAGAGAGAGAGAGAGAGAGAAGACCACCAAGTGCTCAACAAAGAGAAAGAAAAATATGCCAAACTTCTGGCGCAGGACAACCAAAAAAAAAAAAAATTCACAAGGAAGAAGTAGAAAAAAAAGAAGAAAACCCCGCTAACTTTACACACAAATGCAGCATTAGGCAGCTGTATGGCTTCTGCATAGGGCTGGAAGTGGTGGGGATGGGGGGGGGAGGGTTGCGAAACGAAGTTTTGTTTTTCCTTTAAACCACCAAGGCGAAAGAGCAGCTTAGGCCCACAGAGGCCTTTTTCTTGTCAAGGGCCAGAAACAATACTGTTGGCTCGCAGCACAGAAAAAAAGAAAAAAAAGAAAGAAAGAAAACCCGGGGTTTTTCCTCTTGATTAGCTACAGGGCCGGGCCTCATCAGCTGCGGTTCCTACAGTCGGCCCACTATTGTTTGCCTTACACCATCCCTCTTTCAAACAGGCAGGCGCCAGTCTGTTTGTCCAGTACTCGCTCTAAGCTAATGGCAGCCTTCAACAGCCACTGGCGCTTAAGACGAAAGGACAATAATAATAGGGAGGAGAGCGCCGAGGCCGGAAAATCGTTAGGTCAACAACGCTCATTGCTTTACAGCCCCCATAGTCCAGGAAAATTTTGCCAAAAAAGGGCTCTGGCACAGAATAAATGCTTCAAAAATTTTTTCACTTGTTTTATGTTTTGGTGGGTGTACTTGACCATCCCAAATGTTGTTAACAAAAATTTAGTTGCGGGATAAGTTGTAATTCGTGTTTGAAAAGAGTAGGTGCAGTGCAGCTGAGCTGAAACGGTATTTCCCATTTGGGTTGCTTTGCAAGCTGTTCTTGCTGTCCAGTCAGGAATTTTTACACTAAATTGAAGCAGGCTTGTATAAATTTCATTTCTAAACTAAAACTTTTACACTCTGATGACCCAATGTCTTTTTACTGGGGGAAAACTAATGTAATTGCACTTCCGGTTTTCAAATTTGAGAAAAGTTTACAGATAACGTTACCGTAGGCAGCAAAATTTAAACATTGTGCAATCATTTTAAGTGTAATAATGTTAAACACTCAGAAACGCATTCATATGATGCAAAGAACATGATATTTGATACATGCTGTTGTCGCTATAACTTATTTGCTTACCCACCCCCCTAAAATTAGTAACCCAAGCGTTCAAACGAAGTACAATTTTCAGTCAAAACAAAACTACTGGCAACAGGCAATCACCTTGGTTATGTTTTTTTGTTGTTGAATACATATTATCAGCTTTGTATTCATTAACAAAAACTACTCTTTTTCTCAATTTGACGACATTTAAGAGGTGCTTGTAAATTAATTTACCATTTTGCCAATGATTGGTTCACAAAATCACTTGTAACATCTCTTACAGATGTTCATAGATTCAGTTCCAATGTCATGAAGATGGCAGTTCAACAAAATGTAAATATCCAACATCTTAGCATGAACTGTGCAGTGTGTCTTCCTAATTGGATAGTCCAGGACCTCCAGCAACTCTGAATGTGTGCAGCTTTGCCCTCTACACTGCCCACATGCAACTGAAGACACGAGGCCATGCTTACAGCATGTACACCTTGCTGTTGGGCATTCAGTCAGACAATGACATCTTAGAATAATTTATTATTTTTAAAAACATCTTACATTATACAGAGGAGCTTCAGGGGTTACGTCAAAATCTTTATAGTTGGAAACATCACTCCATGTTTTATTTCCCATCCCCAGTCCTGGGGATCTAACTGGAAACTATGTGAATTTAAATGCAACCATTCATGGACCTGGAAATAGGTCCTCATAGAATGGAACTTTGCAGCTGAGGATGTTGGGGGCAGTTTGTTTGGGTGTAATGATAACAGAAGTAGCTGGTTTCTGCATGTATCACACATATCGGAGCTTGTCCAAGGAATCTTTGTTCTTGCCACCATGCATCATTGCAGTGGTCTTTTCTCCTGCAGCTATCACTTGCTCTTTGCTGATGTTGGGTGTCATGAACACGCATGCATGCTCTCGATAAAATGCACATTCTAACTTTTTTCCACAGGCAGGATCTTTTCGTCTGAAAACATACTTCTCTGGCTTTCTCTAATGCTGTACCTACAATGAGGCAGTTAGCATCACCACAATTATACAGTGTTGAATCCAGACTTTGTCAATCCTTCACCCAGCAGTTGAATGAAGTGCAGTCTGTTGGCTGGATTTGCTATAAAGCACTTTCTGGACTCAGTCAGCACCATGCTACCAGCAAAATAATGACATGTCCTGTGATCCCACCATTTCTTCTCAGATGAGCAGCATCTTTGGTTAGCAGTCCACTGCAATCAATCGCCATCAAATACAACAATATCCCTGTTGTAGATGCAGTTCATGAAGTTGCTATACATCTGCGCCAGCTGGTTGTATATTGTTCCACAAGGCCAGACAAGTCGATGCAAAAGGGGACCACCACTAATGACCAAAGCAGTATGATCTGCAAGTTGAACACCCAGCTGTTTTGTGGCTGACCAGATATGACTGGCAAGTACTGCTTTGTTTGCTTGCCTGAGTAATTAATACTTACGTTAATTATAAACCAGGAACTAAACAGTTGATGCACTTTCGCAGCAAGCCCAATCTGTACAGGTGTGATGATAGTGTTGGGCCTGGTGCACTGGATGATGCCTCGCCTAATTGCTGATACTTTCTAATTCCCTTTAGATTTGTTGGTGACTTGCATCAAGATTTCAGAAACTGTAACTGGCAATGCTGTCTGCATCAGGACAGCTGTCTTGCAGAAACCAGTGACTTGATGTCATTGTGAATGATTGTTACTGCTGCTTTGGTAAGACACATCTGTTCATCTTTAGCACCGGATTCTCTTTTCTCTTGGTAGAACTTCTAAAAAATACAGTCTGGAGTTGTTCTGAGTGATATGATATCAAATATGTTATTGGAATGAGCAATCGCAATTTCATCACCATAGTGTTTTAAGAGTTCAACTTTCATCTGTTGTGCACAGTATGCATCATTCTAACAAACATTTTCTATTTTATATGCTTGACTGCAAATTTCTGCTTTTCTGAGGAAAGATTTGTCCTTAGGTCTCCTTAACTCTAGCATCAATAACTGTTTTATTGGCGTACATGGCACGGCATTCCTTATGTACAGAGTTCCTCGCACAGGCAACTTTGTTGTCTTTTAACTGACAACTGCAATGGTTGATCGTATTGCGCCTTTCTGGGTCACTGTACAAGGTGGCTTTTGTGGTGCTGGGGTCTTGCAGTTGATACAAATGTGTTCAATGATTTCTTGCAACAGACCAACATGTTAGTATGTAGGTGTCACTTATATTCACACACACACAACCACACACACACACACACACACACACACACACACACACACACACACACACACACACACACACACACACACACACACACACAACAAACACAACAAACAAACAACACAAACAAACAACACACACAAACAACACACACACAAACAACACACACACAAACAACACACACACACACACACACACACACACACACACACACACACACACACACACACACACACACACACACACAGAGGAATAGATCATAAGACCACTTCTTTTATTCTTTAGATTATTCTGTGGCTGTAGCTTGTTTTATAAACTGTTATGTCTAGCCTTGTTATTTTGTTTTTCTTCACTATTTTTCTGTCTGAATCAAGCATATCATGCTGTCTTCTTTCGGTTATATTGTGAACAGTACATTTTCTCTGTTTCCTTTCCTTTTTATACTGTATTATTTGTATCTAGATTAAGACTGCTTTGTTTTCCTATCCTTTATTAAGGTGTTTTTATATCCATTTAAAAATATTTTTTTGTGAGGGCAAAATTGAAAACCATTGTGAAAACTTCGGTTTTACTTTCAGTAAAGATGTTTATGACTAGGCCTACACACACACACACACACACACACACACACACACACACACACACACACACACACACACACACACACACACACACACAACCTGCTTATCAAAATTATTATTTTAAACACAATTTCTTCCGATTTTACAAAACAAACTGTATAGTAACTTTACTACTGCGCGCGGATGTGTCTGCTTACACCTGTGCTGTGGCGTCTGCTACGCCTTTCGTTTTGTCTTCCTCCGCGGATTTCTCATACATGTTTTATTCATTACTTTCAATCTTTCTGTGACTTTAGCAAGATTCACAAACAATATGGACTTTGGATCATCCATTTACAGCTATATAATGGTCAGCAAAGAAAGCTTATCTCCTGATTAATTCGTGGGGGGGTCTGACACAGAAACAGCGAGTGACGCGAAAACAAGGCTGTGCGCGCGACTAAAACTCCGGCCCGCTCGCGAAATCGACAGAAAGTAGTTCGACATAAAAAGTGTTTTTAATTAAAATCCCCTCACAAAACTTTTGTTAACACCAGTGTAACATAATCGGGAAGGATCAATATACTAGTTTGTGTAGTCAAAAATTTTGAAGCACTTATTCTCTACCAAAAATAAAATTTTCTTGGACTACCATTCGGGTGCTGGACCGGGGGAGTGTATTTTCCAAACAGGACCAAGGTAATTTGTCAATAGTGTCCAGCCCAATACTGGCAGGCGCATGACTGTCGTATGGTGAGTTTTGAGGTTCGAAAGGTGAAATATTGTTCATAGTAGGTGGGGTTTTATTTTTAGTTATCTTTGAAGGAGTGATTCTCTGCTGCCAGATTCCAAGATATTTTTTGTTTCCTTTTTTGTTTGTCTGTCTCTTTGTTTTGGGAGGGTTTCTTTGCCTTGTTGGTTGGTTGGTTTTCTTTTTTGGCGCCATCAGTTGTATTTGGAAATGATGTTTCAGAAAGCATGAACAAGAAAACGAGGTCTTTTTCGTCATGTTTACTTTCACCAGAATGTATCCACAATCAGCTTTGGTCTTGTGTTTTTTCCATCCAGTATCTGGCGTTTCTTCATTTAACAAACACATCACTGATGATACTGCAAGAAATCACGATAACTATTTCATACGTACTTTTTTGTCCAGATTCACATTCATCACATTCCATTTCAGAAATCTGATTCATCCCATTAGGCCTATAGCAGTAGGCTTATGTTAAAAGGAAACTAATGATTAGACAAGCCTTATAATATCTAGATCTAGATGATTTGTGTTTTGTTTTTGCTGTGACACGAAAAGACGTTATTGAAATGAAAAGATGAGTCAGTCTGTTGAACAGGTTATGAGAAAATCAGCGCTTGCAATATTTGGTCTCAGCTAGTCCGAGTTTATTCAAGTAGAAAATGCTTCCAGCTTAAAAATTCGTCAGAAAACGCATCAAATGGTGATGTCAGCGCTGTAAAACATTCAGCTTGGCTCAAATTGCAAGAAAAGAGCATGAATAGATTTGCCACACCTGATTGATCTCCACGAGATGGAGCTTAGTTTGCTGCATCTAGCATCGTTTTTGAAGCCACAGGGAGATTTAAGACATCCAGGGCACAACATGCAACAAGCTTTCACTCCATCAAAAAGCAGCTTCATAGGAAATGAAAGTATCTTCTCTACAAGCCGTGTTCTTTGATGGCCCTTTCATGTTCTTAATTATCTTAGTTCATCGTCAGAAATCTTGAAGGTGCTGAGTTAATGCCGTCAGTTCCCTCACACACATACATACACCCACATGGGCACGCGCGTGTTTGCAGCAAAGGCAGACTTGAAACAATTCCTTACTGCTGCTAAGAAGCATCAAGCTGCAGATTGAGTTTTCTAAGGATGTGCCACTGAGTGCAAAACATTTCATATGCACTGCACCGACATCTGCTGAGAAATTGATACAAACTGCAGAGGCTTGACCTGCTACATAACACTTTATGTTCTGGTGGAGCTTTGGACGCATGCTGGGTGAAGTCATTTTCGTGTTCCTGCAGGTTGGGGAACGCAGATAGATCTAGTCATTTCGATGTATCCTCATCTGCTTCAGTGTGTTCACACAGTCTGCATTTAGTTTTATTTGGGAAATGACTCCCCAAAAATCTCATCTCAGAGTCATCAGGGATTTCAAACCAGTTACCCAAAAATTCAGAATCGTTATAATTACAATGCCCTTGCCCTTTCTTGTTGGCTGTTGTAGAGCCAATCAAAAATTGATGTAGGCCAGCCATACTCTAAAGCTTTGTACACACACACACACAGAAAACAAAGAGACAAAATCATCTTCATGCAGTAAACATTCTAGAAAACAATTTTGTTCACCCATAAAATAATTTTTCTTTAAATTATCTGTTGACCCCAACAGGCAACCATACTTGGTAAAAAAGCAGCGATCAAGAAAAGATAACTCGTCTGGCAGGGAATGGAAGGGGGGTAAGCTAGGGGACGGAGGAAGCGCTTCCCTCTTCCGTGTGGACTGTGCCTGAACGCCTCATTACCCGACACACCCTCCTGTTTGTCTTGGGCCCAATGAGCGATGACTTACAGTCCGCCCCAGTCACGGCCAAGTCCCTTCGTTTACAGAAAACATATTGGGACTGTTTTCAGTTCCGTCCCCGGTATCGCAGCTCGTGCCAAGACTGAAATCGATAGCGGGTGATGTACTATTACGTCTGCCTCCTTCGTTTTCGTTATGGTCTCTTTCCGCGCTAGGGTAGGCTAGGCTACTGCTGAAGTGGCGAAAATGGTCGTTAGAGAGAGAGAGAGAGAGAGAGAGAGAGAGAGAGGGGGGGGGGCGGTAGAGAGAGAGACAGAGACAGAGACAGAGAGTACTATAGGCCTACTGCGTGTTAGAGAGAGAGAGAGAGAGAGAGAGAGAGAGAGAGAGAGAGAGAGAGAGAGAGAGAGAGAGAGAGAGAGAGACAGACAGACAGACAGACAGACAGACAGACAGACAGACGGACAGACAGACAGACGGACAGAGACAGAGACAGATCGTACTAAAGGCCTACTGCGTGTTTGTTGGAGGTGAAGTTTGTACAGAGTGGTCAAGGTTCGTGAAGTGTAGGGGACTGACTGGTGGTGTGTACTGTTTGTCTTGCTGAATGAACAGATGGGGCCGTCTGAGTAATTGGTTAGTTAGTGACTGAGTTAGTCGTTTTACTATGTTGTTCCTTAGTCTGTTGATTGTTGAAAAGTGATCGGTCATTTTCTGTTTTTTTAATTCCTCCCATCCTCTCCTTGTTTTGCCATTCTATTTTTTTCTCTGGTCCTACTTTTCCTTGTGATCTGTCACTCCTCTTTCTTCTCTTCTTCACCCCCCCCCCCCCCACCTCCCTTGGCCTCCTTCTCCCCCAACTTCTTCTTCTTCCTCCTCCTCCTCTCCCCCCTCCTCCTCCTCTTGTTCTTGTTCTTGTTCTTGTTCTCCTCCTCCTCCTTCTCCTCCTTTCTTCTTCTTCTTCTTCTTCTTCTTCTTCTTCTTCTTCTTCTTCTTCTTCTCCACATTCTTCGCCTCGAAAGTTCTTTTTTCTTTCTATGTCGCACTTACTTATTTACAAGACAGTGTGGGTTTCATAGACATTTGTATCGAAATGTTTGGGCATCCACACCCAGTTTTAGGGAAAAATTATTCATAGTATATTCTACTTGAATCGCCAAAGCCCCCCCCCCCCCCCCCCCCCCTTCCCTGCCAAGTAAGTACTGGGACCAATCCTGGTATGTTTTACGGGCGTATGTTGTGCCCTGAATGTGTATGTACACACAGACAGGACTGCAGAAATCCCGGCCTACGTACATGCTGACTTAAGGGATCGGTCAAAATAATTTATAAACTCCCACGCCGAAGTCAAGTGCACTGGGCCTGACTTGTCAGGTCCTTATTGGCAGCGCAACGTATATTTGCTCATAATTATGACACATAACAGTAGTGTTTGTCTAAGCTTTCGACGACGACGACGACGACGAAGAAGAAGAAGAAAAACCAGAAGATGAATGCCAAAAAGAATGCGAAGAAGAAGAAGAATGCCAAAAATGCCAAGAATGCGAAGAAGAAGAAGAAGAATGCGAAGAAGAAGAAGAAGAAGAAGAAGAAGAAGAAGAAGAAGAAGAAGAAGAATCTATAAACTAACTCAGTCTACAATGCGCTAACTAAGCCTGCAAATCCTTACATAAACTTTTTAAGGAGTGTGTGGACGATGGGTCAACACCAAATGTTGGAATTCTTGTGTTTCTCTACCAGCTGGTGTTTCCGTCTTTTGAAATTGGTCAGACGGTCAATTATTCAGGCATTCAGTCAACCAATCAATCAATGAATCAATGATCTGTCAGTAAATCAATCAGTTGGTCAGTTA
>CM060336.1:49049335-49054335 GCA_030674155.1 Stramonita haemastoma
TCTATCGTATGCTTTCTTCACATCAAAGAATGTGGCTAACACACTTTTCCTTCTGGCAAATTGTTTTTTAATCTGGTGAGTTAACTTAACTAAGTGATCAGAAGTACATGTTCCCTTTCGAAAGCCAGCCTGATTAGTTGGGATAACATTATTCTTTTCACAATAATGAAACAGACGTTTATGTATAATTTTTTCCATTACTTTACCCACATGTGAAGTGAGAGCAATTGGTCTATAACTATCTATTGAAGACCTCAACTTACCTTTCTTAAGGATTGGAACTACTATAGACTGCCTCCAGATATTAGGAAGAGTGCCATTTATCCAACACTTTTGGAAAAATGAATAAAGTAGTCTTTTCCATTTTAAAGGCATATGGGCCAGCATTTGATAAGATACACCATCAGGACCAACTGCTGTCTTGTTAAAAGTAAATGAATCTAGGGTTTCAATAAATTCATCATATTGGAGAGGAGCATTCAAATAATCCGCATTACATGATGATACATTTTCTAATTTGTCTAGCTTTTCTGAAGAGTCATTACTTTTGATGTCTGATTGAGGCTTTGAGGATGAACTATTATCTGCAAACATTGTAGCAAAGGCTTCTGCTTTTTCAAATATGCTTGGAAATCTGTTTTCTTCAAATTTGATTGGAAACGATGGGAGTTGAAAGCCGTTTTTCATTTCAGTAACTTTCTTCCAAACTTTATGCATGTCCTTGGATTCTGAAACTTCATTTATACAGAATTCTGTCCAATAATTGTTTTTCGCCTGAGCAATTGTTTTCTTACTATGACATTTAGCATATTTCATACGAATAAAGTTTTCCTCTGATTGGTTTTTTAACCATATTTTATACTGTTCCTTTTTATAGTTTACGGCATCCTCACATTCTTTAGTCCACCATTTATTGCCTGATCGTTTTCCATTCTTCCTGATTTTGCGTTTGGGAATAGAAAACTCAGCTGCTAGAATGAGCATTGCCACAAAATTTGAATAAAATTTATCAACATCATCCTCAGCAATCGTTTCAATAGCCATACCTTGGAGAAACGAATGAAAAGAACTCCAGTTAGCTAATTTATATATAAATTGAGGGATTTTATCCTCAGTATGTGGTAGATCTGATGCTGAAAGATCCTCAAATGACAATGTGATTGGAAAATGATCACTTCCGAGGCAATCCTCTTCAACATTCCATGAGCAGTTCATAGCTAATCCTGGAGATACTAAGGCTAAGTCAATGGCACTGGGTTTATGGGTAGAAACATCAGGAATTCTGGTTACTCTACCATCATTCAATAAGTAAAGCTTTGAATCTACAATATTTTCTATTAAACGATTGCTAGTGATGGTAGAGCATGCAGAGTCCCAAAAAGGAGCATGAGCATTGAAATCTCCAAGAATAATCCATTTATGTTTAGTGAAGTCTGTGTTTTTTAACCAGTCAGTATTGTCATTTTTCGGACCTTGGGGTAAATAAACAGACACTACATTTAGTATTTCATCCTTGTTAAGTTTGACTGACACCCCAGTGTGATACATATCTACTATACTTTGCACGATAGGAGATATAACTAGCTTTTCATAGTCTAGACCCTGCCTAACATATATGGCAGATTTTACTCTAAAGTTATTATCACAATCACATAATGGTGGGTAATAATAATTTGTCAATTTAGGCATTTTCATTTTGTCCACATTCAAAGACTGGAGTGCTAATGTAGCATAGTTATCAGTTGTTAACAATTGTGTCAAGTCCAACAGATTGGTGGCTATACTCCGAGCATTCCACTGCAAAATTTTAACTCCTCTAGAGAGATGTAATGTCATGTCCAATCTTGTCTTCATGTTATAAATTTGTTTGTTATATTATTTTGTGTTCTAATGATTGTAGTCAACAACAATATGCAACCCAATTGAAAAAAAAACAAAAAACAAACTAATGACCCACCTCACATACACACATACACAAGTTAGTAACAGGAAAAAGTGGAGGGGGGGGAGGGGATTTAGACACAGACCAGTGAGGAAGAGTGCAAATAACAATGAAAAGTTCATGGTGTAAGATGGTGATGTTTGGGAAGATCTTGCTCTGAAAAGATAATCATGTACTGCCATGAAGAAACGTAAGGATCTTAATGACGAAACGCCCATGGGGGAGGTAGCGGGTACAGTGCAGGTGGCAGGGGGTGACCAGGTCTGTCAGTCCATGGATTGCCACAGAAAGAACGTCCTGTGTCGCTGGCGCCGAATCCCCCGCGTCTCTGTCGTCTTCGAGGACGTTCCCAGAACAGCTGGCATAGGTGGCGGCCCAAGGCTCTTGCAACGTTGCCAGCACCGTAGTTATTCAAGTGAATCTCATCTTGAAGGTGTTTGGATGGATGAATATTCTCATATGCCAGGTGGGAAACGTTGGTGATATTTTCATTTACTATTTCGGAATAAGTGTGAGCATTGAACACGACCCGTCTTGCTTCTAAATGCTGTTGTTTCACTGGAGTGGCCCTGCTGCATATGACATGGGTCTTGGGGAAGATCTTCTGGACAGCCTTTACAGCCGCTGCCATGGCTTTGCCACATGTTGCAGGATCCTTCCCTTTGATGTCGTTGATGCCTGCATGCAGCACGACACACTCTGGGGCCGGTTCAAGCTCCTTGCTAGCTTCTTGGGCCACTTTCGTTATGTTGTCAATGGTGTAAGCTTTTTTCTTCGCCACCTGAAGGCCGTATGACATTGCCAAACGTGATGGATTTATTTTATTCATTGTCGAGTCGTGCAAAATGAGGACACGAGGCATGTCTGATTCAATTTCTTTGCCCTGAGAAGTCGACTGCTTGGAGAACCCTTTTATCTTTTCTTCATTTTGCGTCGTACTTTGGTTTACGTCACTGAACTTGACGTCATTCCTCGATTCTGGTTTTGCTTTTATTCTTTTTGCAGTCTTTTTATCTTTTTATTCGTCCTGCCCTGCTCTCACGCTGCTCAAGGCTTTTGGGGATGGGTGAGAGATGCCTGCATTGAGTTTGACTGCATCAGCGTAAGAGACAGGGGGAGATTTTACGGATTCTGCATGTTGTTGCTTGGCAGTCCGACTTTCTTTCTGTTGGCAAAGAGCTATGAGATTTCCGATTTTTTCATTCTGTTCGCCAACAGTTTTTTCTAAGTTTTCAATGCGCTCACACAAGACCGTGATGATATTTTTAAGATCTAATATTGAGCTCACTGCGACAGATGGTACAGATGGCGTGATCCCAGTGTCCAGTAAGCCAGGGGAGCGTTCCATCGTAACGGCTTGCTTGTTTGTTGAGCAGGGTGTCGAATCCTCCGTCAAATCGTTGTTGACCGTCTTGTCGGAGCTTGCTCTTGGCTTTTTCTTGGAGCTGTTCTTCTCCATCACTGGGGCGGTTGTTAAATTTGGACCCTTGCTTCTGGTTCTAGTCATTCTTCTTGTTATTCTTTATAAATTTTCCTCAGAGAAATTTGTTGACATCCTTTTCGGCCATTTTTGAAACCGGAAGTGTCCCCCTTTGTGTGTGTGTGTGTGTGTGTGTGTGTGTGTGTGTGTGTATCCGTCTATCTCATCCTTTACTCCCCCCCCCCTATCTACCCCTCCCTTTCCACTCTATCTTCTACCCTAATCTTTTCTTCTTCGTCTTAGACGACATTGTCATCTGTGACACGTGGAGTAAACTAAGCGTAACAAAACCTAGACAGACAGAGAGATAGAGAGAATCAGAATCTAAGACCTGATAGATAGGCTGAACAGAAAAGCAACATGGCTACCAGCCTACACAGAGTGACAGGGCATATTTTCTAATGCAGCAAGGCGGAAACGGAAACGTCTGAAGAATATAGAAAACATGGTAGTAGTTGCTGCTTGCTTGTGCGGGGATTGGAGCATAATTGTAGAATTGTGTAGATAGTTAGTTGGTTTATGGGGACGGAATAGCTCAGTGGTCAGAGCGCTCATTTTCTGCAAGCTAAGGTTAAGCAGCATCGAGCTTGGCTACCAAGTGGATGGGTGACCGTTTGTGCTCCTTGGTTCTAGTACAGTCCCCCAGTTCACACAGCTGTAAATCGGTACCTGCCCTCTTTAGGGTAAGGGAAGGTAAAGCAACGAGGGAGAGGAGATGGGCACCGCCATCAATATGCTGGCCCCTGAAGAAGCTGAGGTCTCTGATGCCTCGCTCCCCTATGATCACACAGGTTATGGGACACCTTCACCTTTAGTTGGTTTATGGTGGACCTTGGTTGTGCATTGCTGAGTTTGTTGCAGCAAGCGGTATGTTAAGTTGGGGCCTGTTTGTAAAGTAGTTGTACAGTGGTTGTACAGTGCCTGCTTTGCACAGTGTGGTTTTAGTTGGAGCACACACTTTGTGTAATTAGAGGCCCTTGGATGTAGTCTGGCACTATAGTTGGAGAGTGAGTGGTTTCTTTCGTTGGTGGAGAAAGTGTGTTTTATTTCATTGGTGGAGACTGTGGTTTATTTAGTTGGAGTGTGTGAGTTATTTATTTATTCATTGTATTTCATTTTGTTCTATACTACTTTAAGTCACGGTAGATTTCTTTACGTGAAATTCGGGCTGTTCTGCCCGGGGAGAGCGCGTTGCCACAAGAGCAACACCACCCATTATTGTTAGTGAAGAGCGTGTAGTTTATATATAACCATAATATCGCCCCTGTACAAGAAAACAAACAGACAAACAAATAAATATACATATTCGGATCCAAAGCGCAGCACTATCTTTGGAATGGAAAAAAAACAAACCCGTCAAAATATTGTCACACTCTGAGCACATGCAAACAGGAAAGAGCCACACAACAATCGACAAATCTAAAAAATACAGGAGAAAAATCAACTCCAAACCACAACAACACAACAAGAACAACAAAAACTAACTTTAGACATTGTATGTTAGCAGTCAAAAAACCCACAAAAAAACAAACAGAATTCCCAACATACGAAAATAACAAGAACAACAACAACAAAAAC
>CM060336.1:49061835-49064335 GCA_030674155.1 Stramonita haemastoma
TTGTTTAATAGTTGTATAAAGTCCAGTGCTGAATGTATGAAGAAACAGGTACATGT
The DNA here is from genome assembly GCA_030674155.1 of Stramonita haemastoma. Classification (NCBI taxonomy): domain Eukaryota; kingdom Metazoa; phylum Mollusca; class Gastropoda; order Neogastropoda; family Muricidae; genus Stramonita; species Stramonita haemastoma. The sequence continues at coordinate 49,061,892 of CM060336.1, forward strand.
AAAAAAAATGTTTATCAAATGCAACATGGTTTGATAATGAATGTAAAAGTATGAAGTACAGGGTAAGAAAATTATTAAAGACTTACCGGAAAAACGTTAAAGAATGAAGACAGAAACTTGTACTGTGTTTTAAGAAGGGAATATAAATACATGCTAGAAAGGAAAAGGAAACAGTATAATATGACATTACTTGCAGACATGGTGTCTTCAATCTCTTCTCAAGTCCAGTTCTGGAAATGTGTTAAGAAGGCGTCATTTAGAAATAGTCAGCCAAAGAATAGTATATCAGTTGACAGTTGGTTTCAACATTTCAAAACCCTGTTGGAGAAAGACTCATCAGACAACTCCATGAATACTAATGTTGACTATGATGAAAGTGAGGAAGATTTTGATCGTCCAATATCTAAAGGTGAAATATATTGGGCACTTAGAAAACTAAAGAATGATAAAGCAGCAGGTCCTGATCAAATCATTGGAGAATTGCTGAAAAATGGAGGTGAAGACGTTGTGCTTTTCCTTCTAAAATTATTCAACAAAATCTTTGAGGATGGCCTTTTCCCAGATAACTGGACTGAATCTATTATCCTAACATTACACAAAAAGGGCGATGTTGATAACCCTAATAACTACAGAGGAATTTCTCTTAGTGATATAAGTAGTAAGTTGTATAGTACTATCATTAATAATAGATTACAGGAATGGGTTATGAAAAATGATATTACAGGTGAACACCAAGCTGGTTTTAAGAGAGGATATTCCACTACAGATCATATGTTTACTCTGCTTGCGTTTGTACAGAAACAGTTTGCTCTTAACCGTAAGCTCTATGTGGCATTTATTGATTTTGAAAAGGCATTTGATTCTGTTAATAGAAACTTGTTGTGGCCTATTCTCCTGAAAAATGGTGTGAAGGGTAAATTATTACGATGTTTGAGAGCCATGTATCAGAATGTCAGAAGCAGAATAAGATGTGGTACTAAACTGACTGATGTAATATACTGTACCACTGGTGTTAAACAGGGTGATGTATGTAGCCCTTTACTATTTTCGGTTTTTATTAACGAGTTAGCCAGAGAAGTCATCAATAATGGTAAACATGGTGCCACTTTCCCCCAAGATGCCACAGAATTATCTATTCTTCTACTTGTTGATGATGTTATCCTGCTATCTGAAACAGTTGTTGGCTTACAAAAGCAGTTAAATAGCTTGAGCAGTGCTGCAGTGGCACTTGATCTTAAGGTTAATCTGAATAAGAGCAATATCGTTGTATTCAGAAAAGGTGGTCATTTAGCTGCTCATGAAAAATGGTTGTACAATGGAAAAGTCATGCCTGTGATTAATGTATATAAATACTTAGGAATCTGTTTTTCAACAAAGCTTAGTTTCACAACTGCATGTAAAGATCTGGCAAGTCGAGGTAAACGAAGTTTGTTATTGGTTTTGAGAAAATTACGAATATTGAACAATAACTCCTTTGATTTGTTCATTAAGATATTTGATGCCCAAATACAACCCACTGTGTTATATGGTGCAGAAATTTGGGGTTTGGATGCAGCTGCAACACAATGTGAATCGGTGCACCTCTTTGCTTTAAAACAGTTTATAGGCTTAGATAGACGTACGCCCAATGATCTTGTGTATAGTGAAACTAATAGATATCCTCTCTCCGTTAATGCTGCTGTAAGATGTATTAGATACTGGATTAAGATTCTATATATGGATGAGAACAGGCTACCTTTTAAATCTTACAAGATGCTTTATGATCTAGACCTCAAAGGGAAAAACAACTGGGCTACACAAATACGCACCTGTTTATGTGAACTCGGTTTTGGATTTGTTTGGCTTAATCAAGGTGTTGGAAATTGTAGAGAATTTATAAACGCTTTCAGGCAAAGACTGATTGACTGCCGATGGCAGCAATGGAATGACCATATACAAACCAGTGAAAGATATCAAATGTATAGACAATTTATAAGTACTCATGATATCAAACCCTATCTCAAGCTTGATATGGACATTCATTTGAAAAGAATTATGTCTAAATTTAGACTTGGTGTATCAGATATAAATGTTCATAAATTCAGATACAGAGGATATGATGTTGATGACCCTAGGTTACTATGCCCATTATGTAAGCAAGCACCTGAAGATGAAGTACATTTTGTGTTATGCTGTCCAGTGTTAGAGGCTGTTAGGCAGAGTTACATCCCTGTAAAATATAGTAGGCAGGCTAATTCTTTCAGACTCTGTTTACTCATGGCGTCAAGTCAACCTGAAGTTGTGCGCAGCCTCACTTTATATTTATGTAAAGCTTTCAGAATAAGAGATATTTTATTATCGTAAGTCATATCTTTGTAACTGATGTTGCTGCTGTATAATAATTCCTTTTGTTGTTATTACTGTTGTCTTAATCCAACAACAAAATACCAAAGCAGTTTGGCAAC
>CM060336.1:49071835-49081835 GCA_030674155.1 Stramonita haemastoma
CAACAAATGAAAGCAAAACTTAAAACGCTCTCTATGTAAGACTTGTAGAACAAAGAAAGAATCTTTTTGTCGACAAAAAATGAGTTAAGCTTAGTCAGAAAATACACTCGTTGTTGCCCCTTTTTGACAATGGCGTCAGTGTTAGCATCCCAATATTATTTAGCTTGTGGTCAAAAACAGTTCCCAGATATCTGTATTTCAAAACGTTTTCAACTTCTTCATTATGGATGATGGTACACATGTGTAAGAGTGTGCGTAGGTGGAGACAAAAGTAGTGGGTTTGTGTTTTGTGTGTGCAGTGGTGTGTGTGTGTGTGTGTGTGTGTGTGTGTGTGTGTGTGTGTGTGTGTGTGTGTGTGTGTGTGTGTGTGTGAGTGTGTGTTTGTGTGTGTGTGTGCTGCGTGGTGTGTGTGTGTGTGTGTGTGTGTGTGTGTGTGTGTGTGTGTGTGTGTTGTGTGTGTGTGTGTGTGTGTGTTGGGCGTGTGCGTGTTTGCTCGCGTGTAGTTGTTTAAGTGTTTGTGGGTGTGTGTATGTGTGTTTATGTATGTGTTGTGTGCGCACAAGCGCACGTCGCACATGTGAATTCGCGCGCGCGCGCGTGTGTGTATGTGTATGTGTGCGTGCATGTGTGTGCATGTGCGCGAACGCATGTAGATGTGTGCTTAAATGAATATGAATAAATGAAACACCGATTGGCGCACCGATTCTGATACCTTATTCATAAGAACTAAATTGCTTAAGTGGACTGGCTGGGTATGCAAATTTCAGTTCCTTATATTAAATCACAAAAGGGACATAATCGCGCTGTGCTTTCCTAAACAGCAGACGAATCTTGTTACCAACAGTTTACTGTCTGCCGCAGTAATCAGACGCTGTCTCATAACAGCGCTGTGATTCTTATACATACATTACATTAGCATAATTATATAAGTGTACATATTTGCAAACCATACAAGCTGCTAATAATTTCATATAGATTGCATCTTTCAGTAGCTAAGTCGGGAAAATTGAAATTTCGTGGTAAATAGTCGGTTCAGCTTTTTCAGAATGTATGGATAAATCTGTTCTTATTTTACGGGAAACAAGACACCTTGTCTTTATGGTTTTTGTGATATTACATCAGTATTTAATATTTAGACAGTTGCATTAATTGCCAGTCTATGTGTGTGTATGTGTTGTGTGTGTGTCTGTCAGTCTGTCCCTCTGTCTGTCTGTCTGTCTGTCTTTGTCTGTCTGTCTGTCTGTCTGTCTGTCTGTCTGTCTCTGTCTCTGTCTCTCTCTGTCTCTCTCTGTCTCTCTCTGTCTCTCTCTCTCTCTCTCTCTCTCTCTCTCTCTCTCTCTCTCTCTCTCCTCTCTCTCTCTCTCACTCTCTCTCTCTCTCGCACGTGCCCACGCACATACATACAGGCTAGTGCGCGCGCGCCACACGCGCATGCATGCTCACACACGCACGTACGCACACAAAAACACACATAGAAAACATCTTGCACAAACATTAAAACCTGTTCCGCTTTTCAGAAGAGTAGGCCATTGTGTGCTGGTGGGAACCGATGACAAAATTTGAGAAGGAAGAAAAAGAGACAGATCAAGGAAAGACGGGAGGACAACATCAGCGAATGGACAGGCCTAGAACTCAACAAAACCCCGAGAAAGGCAGAACAGAGAGAGGAATGGAGGGAACTGGTTGTCAAGTGTTCAGGGGTGCCCCCACGGGCACCAGACTACGGGATAGATAGACAGACATAGATAGAATTGCTTAAAACTGGTGCACTTTTATACCGTTGAAATGACATGGTGTTGATGTTATCATGCCATTTTGGGTAAAGAATGTTCAGAGGCCTTTCCTTTTGCATTGCCGCCTTTCTTTAAAGGTATACTCCTCCTTTTCTATTGTCATTACTTTTATCAGTCAGCCAAATTCTTTGGCTCAGTACCATTTCAGGTGTGGACCTGACAGCTGTCATGTGGTATGTCACAACTCCGTGGTAGAGCTGGTTTAAACCTTAGGATTTGTTTTACTTCGTTCCTTGGCTAGAGCTTTTAGGAGCACCAAAAATGAAACTTTCGGTATGCAACTGTTTTTGCCCATCATGAAAGTAGCTGTATTCTGACTTCAGGGATGAATCCTGTTTTAGAATTGATATAGTTACTCATTTTTAAATTAAGGTTTAATTTTTTATGGTCTCTGTGTTGATGGGGTTATAAACAACGTGATTGGATGGGATTGTAATTGTATTATTATTTTTAATAAGGTTTTGTTTTCTTTTAGTATGTTGATTTGATCCATGTCAATATAAACCCAAAAGGTATGTGAAAGGAAGAAGTCAAAAGACAAAAAATCAACAACAAATAACTTAAGCATAAAAGGCTTTCTTGACTGATTATTGTGCATTCTTCATGCTCTTTTATCAAGTCCAGATAAATGCTCCAGACACAATAAAAGAAAAGAAAAGCACCTGCTGTTAAAAAAATCACCCAGATGCTTTATTGAAGATTATGTTTACATGTTGAGAGAGATACAAGAATTTTCCTGGTTCCTAACAGTCTTTTTGTTGTTGTTTATTATCTAAATGGACACGGACAAAGATGGAATGACGTCATCCAGTCATTAACACAGCAATTAAGCAAGTTCAAGATGGCCAGTGCGTGCCTTTATTATCTTCTTTCAGAGTAATGTGCGCATTTTGAGATTCCCTGGGGATAGAGAAAAGCGAAAGGGAGATCAAGCAAATGTGATGATTTGTCGCCCTTTGCTTTTAGCAGGAGAAAGGAAACTGAAGTGCAGCACAAGATGTACTGAGTGACCTGAGGAAGAGAGTCGATCATGGAATCGTGCTTTTCCTACTGTTGGGACTTATTATACGATAATTATAATATCGATAAACTATTTAGTTTACTATGCATTTGTTTGGTGATGCTGTTGTTTGTGCTTTGTTTTGTTCTACTTTTGTTTTGTTTTAATTTTTATTCCCGTCTTTTCCTCTACCTTCTAGTGTCTTACCAAAGCAGAATGCAATGGCTGCATATGCAAGTCAGCACAACGTGTCATCTTTTTATCTGCTTTTATGCAAAGTTGAACACAGAACAAAATTAATGAAACATGATGTTAACAGTAAACTGCCGTTAATTTAATGCATTCACTGCGCAGGTATCATCGTATTTAAATCACACACTACACTGACATGTTGAAGTATATAAAGAAAACTATATCATGCAAACATCTCATAGATGGACTGACGAATGGATGCGTGCGTGTGTTTCAGTTTGTATGTATATATTTTAGGGAGACAGGAAAGCTCAAATTCAAATTCAAAGAAAGCTATTATCTCATAGACAGAGAAATTCAAGCAGGTGCAAGCCATACATTAAGAAGTCAACATATAAACATATTAATATGTAACAGGCAAAAACAATCCCAAAAGCACAGAACACGTAACTTTTGCACAGGTTCAGATTCTCAGTGTGATTGCGATAAGAGCACATGAACATTGATGCCCTTTGTGAACAAATTATTCCCCTTCTGTTTATGGCAGCGTTATATTCCTATGCATAACTTTTGTAGATTGATAGACACCATAAAGATACAACTGTCTTGTGAAAGGAATTGTTAAAACCAAGTCATTAGTTTAATTAGACAAAATTTGCCAACGCACTACTTATAATGGGGACGGGATAGCTCAGTGGTCAGAGCACTCACTTTCCCTCAGTTAAGTTAAGTAGCATCGAGCGTGGTTGCCAATTGGATGGGTGACAGTTTGCGCGCCTTGGCTACAGTATAGTCCCCCCAGTTCACCTAGTTGTAAATGAGTACCTGCCCTCTTAAGGGTTAGGGAAGGTAAAGCAGTGATGGAGAGGAGATGGGCGCCGCCCTATATATGCTGGCCCCTAAAGAAGCTGAGGTCTCTGACGCCTCGCTCCCCTACGACACACAGGTTATGGGACACCTTTACCTTTTTATTCACTACTTAAACCCATGGGCAGGACAATACTGTCTGCAGGAGAGAGTAAAAAACAAAAAACTCCATACATAGGACAGCACGAGACGGACATCACGTGCGCTCTGTCATGGAAGCAGGGGATCTATGTGTTGTGAGAGGCCCCTGGTATGAGAGGAGAGGTAGGGGGGAATCAGATAAGGGAGGTGGTATGTCAGGCCCTGCTTTTAGCGGGAAGAAGTGAAAGTGTAGAATCATTTGGTGAGGGTAGTTCCTTTAAAACACGTTACCTGACAGTGCTTGGTAAACGTAACATTGATTTCAGTAGGATCTGAATGTCAAAGTTTTGTAGCAAATGTAGCGAGTACTGTCAGATTTAAATCAACGCTCTACTTGTTGCTGGTGTCACAGCAGAATAAAAGTTGGGTTAAATAGGTGTAGACACACAAGTGGACAGGTGTGAGAAACTCATATTACAGGCAATATAAATTCACATGTCTTAAACATGATTCGTGATGATAACAGAATATGAATATGCATTTAATGCTGGAGAAAGACAGAGTTACTGAAAGAAAGACCAACAATCAGTCAGAAGAGTATGGAAAATACACATAGACAGACAGAAAAAAGAAAAGAAAAGAAAGAAAAAGAAAATGAATGTCATCATCAATTGTATCTCTTCATACATTTTTGTATAGATTTTGTAAATAAATTATAAAAACACAAAAAAGCAATTCAGAATATACTCATTATGTTTTTGTTCTTTTAATTAAAGGATAGTGGAATAAGCAGACAGTTATGCTCCAAGCAAGAATCAAATGAAGGAAACCGCCTTATTGTCCTGACATAACACAACACACAAAATTTGCAGACATTCTGCTTATACTCCTGGCCAGGACCAAGCTGCCTGCACCTGCAACATAAACCTGCATAAACAGGACAGCACGAGACAGACATCACGTGCGCTCTGTCATGGCTGCAGGGGATCGGTGTGTTGTGAGAGACCCCTGGGATGGGAGAGAGGTGGGGGGGGGGGGGAGGGGATCAGATATGGGAGGTGGTATGTCAACCCCTGCTTTTAGCGGGAAGAAGTGAAAGTGTGGAATCGTTTGGAGCGATTGCTTTGAAATGCGTGACCCATTGTTTCTGATGGTGGACTATTGATTTCCAGTGGAGCTGTCAATGCGAAAGTTGTGTTGGGGTGGGTGGACACAGCTGAAAGAAGAGCTGAATCAGCAGAAAAGATATGGCCAGTATTACACCACCAGATACTGAAGAAGCAGTGTAGGTGAATGCGTGATACATGCAGCGGCATGAGTAGTCTCCCAACAGAAATTTGCAAAAGAAAATACCCCCCCTCCCCTCCCCCCCCCACAACCAAGCAAAGAAAAGAAAGCCAATTAGTAACGTTGGTATATAACTAAACAAATCATACCACTACCTCTGTCTCACCTATCACTTGCCATTTGTATAGTTGCATCCTATAGTCATTAATTTTCTCCTGACTCTCTAGGAAGTCTTTAGTCACTGCACTTAAATTTCAGGCATACCCAAAGTTTGAATGTGACTGTTTTTATGGTGGGCAAAAACAGTCACATACACACATCTCACCATTGGTGAACCTTAAAGCTGTAGAGAAAATATTAAACATCTATCCAGGCAGTGTTTTCAGGGCAAAATGATTTCTAATGGAGTCTACCCACCTCCACCCACATACTGCATGCTGGGTTTGCAAGTGTCATTGATACAATCCGCATTACTGGCCTACTTTCTATGATAGTAGATAGGGTTTTAACGCGTATGCAAGATATATGCACTTATTAGCACATTAAATTCATTGACGCATCTAAAAGACTTTCATGGTAATACATTTGAGTGAATGCTAAATTGAGAGTAAAAGTTTCCTGCTCAGTGGACATACAAACGTGTGCCGTTATGTAGCCTTCGGTTTTGCCGTTGATGCTCATTTCACTTGGATGTCCTCTCTTTCCTCAGTCATACAAAACCTTCTAGAATCTACATGTGCTTGATTCATAGCATTGTTTGTAACATTAGATGGAATTATTGCAACTGAATACTAGTTAGGATAACCTCTGAGCAAAGTCCAATGCTTAGTGAGTCTTGGAACATTGGCAATTTTTCTGGTGCTAAACAAAAAAACAACCCTATTTTTGGTGCTAAACAAAAAAACCCCTATTTTTCTGGTGCTAAACAAAAAATACATGATGATGTTTTGTCAACAAAATAATTTACAAGCTGCTGGAGCCCTGAAAGTTGCCAAAACTGTGTTGGAAGAAACCTTTTGGAAACACAGACTGAGAAGATGAGGAGTGGCAAATCGTTCACTAATTTTGTATACTTGTATCTTCTTCCAGTTATGCTTTGTAAGAAAGGGGTCATTTATTTGTCAACACACATTGGCAAAAGCTACTTTATTTTCACGTTTCCGATTCAGCAGGGCTATTCAAAGCAGGTTTTGGGTATGAGGTATAAAGTAGTCAGTTGTCTATACCACACTGTTTGAAAGTCAGATGACGGGGCAGGCAGAAGCATTGTCATGTCGTACTTAAGCCACCAGGACCATCTCGACCTCTGGGTCCCCTGAGAGTTGTGTAATTGAAGAAATTTGCATGTAATAGAACTTTATGAACACCCCTATCTTACAATGCACATAGTTTAGAGCCTTTGCTGTGAGGTTGTCGAGACATCAGTCTTTTCTGTGTCTGTTGATGACTCAGCCTCTGTATATAATCTTGGAACTAGTGGTCATAGATATGCACTAGACATTGGGGAAGCCTATCTTTTACTCTGCACATATTTTAGAGTGTCTGCCATCTGCATGTCTGTGGTAATGTTAGTCTGCCCATCTGTTTGTCTGTCTGTCTGTCTGTCTGTCTGTCTGTCTGTCTGTGTGTTCTGTATACCTCTGTCAGTCGTGTTTTGCCCTGTACATTTTGTGTGGCTGGCAAAAATAGTTTTACAAAGAATGTAGTCGTTTGGGAAGCCTGAAATGTGGCAGAGGAGTGACCAAGCTTTTGGAAACAACTGCATGGAAGATGGAAAGTGACAAGTTGTACACTACCTTTGGGGATGTCAACGATCTGTGCAACTGTGTTTCTGAAAAGCATGATCGAGGTCTTCACTTAACAGTTCTGTCTTTGTTTCTTGTTTCTTCTTCCTCTTGTTGTTGTTGTTGTTGTTGTTGTTGTTGTTGTTGTTGTTGTTGTTGTGTTGTTTTGTTGTCTCTTGCTTCTTCTTCTTCTTCTTCTCTTCTTCTTCTTTCTTCTTCTTTCTTCTTTCTCTCTTCTTCTTCTTCTTCTTCTTCTTCTTCTTCTTCTTCTTCTTCTTCTTCTTCTTCTTCTCTTTGCATTCTTCTTTGCATTCTTCTTTGCATTCTCTTTTCTTTGCATTCTTCTTTGCATTTCTTCTTTGCATCTTCTTTGCAGTCTTCTTTGCATTCTTCTTCTTCTTTGCATTCTTCTTTATTTATTTTATTTATACCACTTTATGTCACAGCAGATTCCTCTGCGTGAAATTCGGGCTGCTCTCCCCGGAGATAGCGCGTCGCCACAAGTGCAGCGCCCACCCATTATTTTTTCCCCCCTCAGGGATAGTGTCTAAACACAACACCTGTGTGCATGCTGGTTTAAAAAAAAATGTTGTCATCCGCTCCTACCGGCACACGATGACCTGCTCTTCCGAAATGCGGAACGGGGTTTTAACGTGTACGCAAGATGTTCTGCGTGTATTTGCACACAGGGCATCGGTTTATAGTCTCATCCGAATGACTTTGACATTCAGTTCGATTTTTTCGTCAAACTGGGAAGAAAGGGCGAGGCTGGGTACGAACCCAGGACCTCACGGTTTACATATTGGCAGGCGAACGTCTTAACCATTCTGCCACCTTCCTTCCTTTCTTCTTCTTCTTCATTGTCGTTGTCGTCTTCGTTGTCGTCATCGACACCTTCTTCTTTAAGTTATAAAGTATATGTTGGATATGTGTACATTTTCATACCACATCAAATGGTAGCATGGGTTTTACGATGGTTAACACGCCTATTTGATCGTCTGCATGAATACACAAACAAAGAGAGCAAGACAAAGGCATGCCATGCAAAGAAAACAATGGGAAGACAGAAATCAGAGAGTGGACTGTCCTTAGGTGGAATGACTTGCTACAGAAAGTTGAAAACTGCGTGTGGAGGAAGCTGGTTGCGAAATGTTTGGTGTTGTCCCAACGATCTACTCTACTATGGGATAGTTGAGGAGATATGCACGTTAGATACTGCTACAAAGATTCAAGCCAACGACTTAATGGATTCACGAAATGAAAGTGTGATGTTGTATCTACTTAGCTATAGCATCCATGTGAGTATGAGGGGGAAAATCTTTTTTCCAACAATTCTAAAATCGCCACACATGTTCAAAAACGGAGAAATACAGAACAAGCCCTGTGGATGCAGCCAGCCTGTTGGCAGCAGAAGCAGTGAGGGTGAGATGAGAAATGACAGAGAAAGTGGAGAGATACCGAACTGTTTGAAAGTCAGATGACGAGGCAGGAGAAGCATTGTCATGTCGTACTTCAGCCACCAGGACCATGTCGACCTCTGGGTCCCCTGAGAGTTGTGTAATTGAAGAAATTTGCATGTAATGGAACTTTATGAACACCCCTATCTTACAATGCACATAGTTTAGAGCCTTTGCTGTGAGGTTGTCGAGACATCAGTCTTTTCTGTGTCTGTAGATGACTCAGCCTCTGTGTATAATCTTGGAACCTTCATAGAATAAGTCGTCTATTCCGAAGCTTTTCTTTATTTTTACATTGAATCCACATTAACTCTGAATTCTTTTTCCAAGTTTTCAAGATGAGGCTGTTAATTGAGGTTGCGTATGTGAAAGAATGCACAGCATCTTGCGCACATGTTCTATCTGCCTTTCAGAGAAGGGGGTGCAAGCCATGACTACTGATAAGGATGACATGAACACACCCAGCATGCAATTTCTAATATGGAGAGGGATGGGAAGGAGAGGAGAGAACATAGAGAGGGATGGAGAGGAGAGGAGAGAACATAGAGAGGGATGGAGAGGAGAGGAGAGAACATAGAGAGGGATGGAGAGGAGAACATAGAGAGGGATGGAGAGGAGAACATAGAGAGGGATGGAGAGGAGAGGAGAGAACATAGAGAGGGATGGAGAGGAGAGGAGAGAACATAGAGAGGGATGGAGAGGAGAGGAGAGAACATAGAGAGGGATGGAGAGGAGAGGAGAGAACATAGAGAGGGATGGAGAGGAGAGGAGAGAACATAGAGAGGGATGGAGAGGAGAGGAGAGAACATAGAGAGGGATGGAGAGGAGAGGAGAGAACATAGAGAGGGATGGAGAGGAGAACATAGAGAGGGATGGAGAGGAGAGGGAGAAACATAGAGAGGGATGGAGAGGAGAACATAGAGAGGGATGGAGAGGAGAGGAGAGAACATAGAGAGGGATGGAGAGGAGAGGAGAGAACATAGAGAGGGATGGAGAGGAGAACATAGAGAGGGATGGAGAGGAGAGGAGAGAGAACATAGAGAGGGATGGAGAGGAGAGGAGAGAACATAGAGAGGGATGGAGAGGAGAGAACATAGAGAGGGATGGAGAGGAGAGGAGAGAACATCGAGAGGGATGGGGAGGAGAGGAGAGAACATAGAGAGGGATGGGGAGGAGAGGGGGAAACATAGAGAGGGATGGGGAGGAGAGGAGAGAACATAGAGAGGGATGGGGAGGAGAGGGGGAAACATAGAGAGGGATGGAGAGGAGAGGAGAGAACATAGAGAGGGATGGGGAGGAGAGGGGGAAACATGCAGAGGGATGGAGTGGAAAGGGGGGTGATATGGAGAGTGATGGGATTTGCTTTTCACCTTGCTGTAGACACATTCCATCAGTGCACAGTTCCCAGTGTTTTTTTTAAAGGAGACCAAAAAAAAAAAGAAAAGAAAGAGGCGGAGGAAACAAATTCACAGATACCAAGACATTAGCTGTGCATGAAAGAAGAGAGATCCCATACAGACAGCTCATGATGGCCATGAA
>CM060336.1:49086835-49091835 GCA_030674155.1 Stramonita haemastoma
GCATAAATACTACATTTTACCGCTACGGGCAAAGTGCATGCAGAGGATGGCTTTCGACCACCCCCCAACGATACAGAACGTCGCACAATTCACAGGTGTGGATCCAAACGTTACACCCACGACGCTGCGATTAGCAGTTCCGATCGCAAGGGAAGTAATCTAATTACCGCCCTGCCACAACAGAATAAGCAATCATGTGCTTATTTGAGCCAGTCCCCGTGTGTATGCAGTTTTTGTAAATGTCATCTGTTCCCACCGGCACACGATGGCCTACTCTTACGAAAAGCGGAACAGGATTTAACGTGAGCGCAAGATGTTCTGCGTACGTTCGCACACGGGGCCTCGGTTTAAAGTCTCATCCGAAAGACTTTTGGGGAGAGTGGAGTCAGCACTGATGTTAACTCCAGAGGAAATATCCTCTCGACCGGGAATCGAACTCGGGTCGTCAAAATTCAAATTCAAAATCAAAATTTTATTTCAAGAAAACCCCCCAAGGGGTACATGAAATTTGACAAAACAAATGCTTGCAGATATGGGCATGTGAAAAAATCACAACAAAAATCCTAACACAATGGATAACACAAAAATGAGAAAAAGAAAGAATATTCACAATACAGTAGAGGACCAAAAAATCAGCATGATGTTTAGTCAAATTGCGAGCGCAATGTTCTGACCACTAGGCTATATTCTGCCCCCGTGACTGTATACGTTAGGGGTGAAATTTATGCAGGTGTATATTTATATCTTTAGGGTTGGTTTGTATTCTGTCAGCCTCCTCCAGCCTCCTGGAGTGGAGGAGGCTGGTTGTAGAATCTTCAGTTGTGCCCCCACGGTCTACGGGGAGTTACGGGACAGGTGAAGGTGAAGGAAAGTATACTGTGGGATTGAGGTTTTGGTGAGAGTTTTGTCTGCAACAGTTCTCTTGATAATAAACTTTCAACAACTACGAATCTCATGACTGAAAACATATGTTTTTTCTACCAAGCAAGTAGGGAGTCTGATATAAAATCCCTAAGGGATCATGGGGGGAATGGTCAAGATTTAATAAAGAAAAAGCTGATTTATTTTGTTTCACCATGTTTTTAAACAGCAGAAGGTAATGACGGTATAGAATCATGTGCAAGGTTCTGTCTTATGTGTTCGATCGATCCCTTGTTGAACTATGCACTGGTTTGTCAGTTGGTCCAGATTTACTCTGATTAGAAGATAGTTGTTAAAGGGTTTTACGCTAAGTTTTGAGAAAAGAATTTGCAATCAGTGTCAATGTTGTATTGGGGGTGTGCGCACACGCGCGCGCGCGCGCGTGCGTGCGTGCGTGCGTGTACACGAGTATCTGTACTTTTTTCTGCATGCGTTTGTGTTTACAGATGTGCAGGCGTGCCGTCATGTGAGTGCTTGTGTGCAGCAAAGAATGATCATTTTGATTTCCGGAAGTCATGAATATTGTTGACATCCTATCCATTTTACGACAAAAGAGTACACCAGTGTGTTATTTGTTATGCTAGCGTTAATTGGAAACAAAACATTTTCTCATGTTGAAGTTTTTTTAGAATATTTTCCCTGTGCATGTTTTCTTACTTGTGGCAAAGCTGACATGCATAAACATTCATTTTAAAATGTATTATACTTGCCGTCTTTTGCTGTTTTCTTTTTAGATAATCATTTGACAAATCCTGATTATGAAGCAGCGATCATTGTGGCTTTCACTATTTGGTGGAACTGATCATTGATCAAGTTTTGATATTATTATAGCTTTTGATAATGCATTGCCTTTATCTTACAGTTATAGTTTTGGTTTTTATGATAGCATTCACAAACTCAAAGTGCATCACCTACTGACAGCTGTGGCCTTTTATGTCTCTGATTTATAAAGTATTTACTGGGAGGGTAGAGCTAAAGGCGGATATTTGATTGATTGCATAGCAATTTAAGCAAACTATGCAGCAGCAATAAGATGAAAAGTGTGGAAAGGATACAAAGACTTAACAATTTTGAACCTTCAAATGCCAAACGAGTAAATAACACGTTAAGATAAGACACGTTGGATAAAAGTTGTTTTTGCTTTTCTACAGGCTTTGTAAATCACTGACATCAGTTGGAAAGTTGACATGACAACAAAACCACAAGTTTACAACGACAAAACTCATGGTAATCAAAACACCAAGTTGATGTCATGCTTTCAGGTTTGAGAAAGACACCCCGAGATTCCTATCAGTAACAACACTTGCAGCTTCTGAAGGGAAACACTCCCGCAGACTGCCAGGAAAGATGGCCATCATGTGTGGCGCTCTGTAATCGTATAGAAGCATATGTCAGCCAAAAAATCCCCATGGAAATAGAAGAGTAAGTCAGACGATCAGATAACAGGGTGATTTGTCACTGCAGCCTGTCAGCAGCAGAGGAGAGTCACAGGACAAAGCCAGTGTCAGCTGCTGATTACTGGGGGATCAGTCAGCTGTTCTGAGTCAATCCATCTCCCTCACCTTTATCATTGATCCCTTTTTTTTCCTGTATGGAGGTGAAAACAGCCGTCAAGGTCAAAACTGACAGCCAATTTTAACAAGTCGTGTCACTTTTGTGAAGTTTTGGAAACTGCGATGAGAGTTTGCAAATGCGACCATTTGATTTTTTTGTTTTTGCATACCATGAAGGTAATCGTATTCCGACTTCAGAGATGATGTCTAAACATGACACCAGTGTGCATGCCTTTAAAACAAATTGTCATCCGTTCCCACTGGCACACAAGGCTTACACTTCCGAAACGTTCACATATGTTTTAACGTGTGCGCAAGATGTTCTGTGTGCGTACGCAGTCGAGTCCACGGTTTATAACCTCACCCGAAGGATTTTCAGGGGAGTGCAGGTGGCCCTAATGAAAACTCTAGGGGGAAAATCCCCTTGAACGGGTGTCTCGGGGTAGTTTAAATCTGGCATTGATCTCTGGTTGATTGATCAGAAGTTCTAACCAAGAAACTATCACATTATCCCCCTCCCTATCGAACCATTTAGATGCTTTAAGCGTTGCTTTCACCCACTGAACCTGGTTTCAAAGTCTTATCTGAAGGACGTTTCTGGATGTAGAGTTTCATCTGAAGGGTTTTTTGGGCTATAGTCTTATCTAAAGGACTTCACGGGGTATAGAGTTTCAACTAAAGCTGCTTTTTGGGGGTATAAAGGACTTTTGGGGAATAGATTCTCATCTAAAGGGCTTTCTGAGGAATGGGGTCTTATCTAAAGGACTTTTCCTAGGATAGGATCTTATCTGAAGGGCTTTTGGGGTATAAGGTCGGAACAAGTGTTTGCTTCAGAAAAAAAACGTCCTTCAGTTCTACGGGGACTGGATTCTGAGACCTCACATTAATCCTAACCATGGGTCTACTGGTTTAATTCTGATGTAATTCAAAATCATGAGCATTTTTGGAAAGTTTCTTTCCTTCAACTTAGAAAGCGTAGTGTGTAAAGTTTGGTCCACGTAGGCACATATCCAAAGATGGATGCAATCCTGTGTACGTGTGCGCTCGCCTGCGCGTGCGCGCACACAAACACACACACACAAACCACAAACACACACAGACACACATACACATACACACACACAAACACACACACACACACAAGCACACACACACAAACACACACACATACACGCACACGTACACACACATACACACACACATGAGCGTGCAAGCGCGCACGCACACACGGACATACACACATATATGCTTGTACAAATGTGTGACATTTTATATAATCATAATACCAATGTATCTCTAGCCCTTTCGGATTCATATTGTAAAATGCTGTTTAAAAATACATGATGCCAGAAGTACCACCCTTCATCACTAATCATATTTTACTTTTATGACCCCTTCCCGAGAGAGAGAGAGAGAGAGAGAGAGAGAGAGAGAGAGAGAGAGAGAGAGACAGACAGACAGACAGACAGACAGAAGACAGAAGACAGACAGACAGACAGATAGACAGACAGACAGACAGACAGACAAGACAGACAGACGAGAGACAGACAGAAACAGACAGAGATACAGAGAGAGACAGAGACAGAGACACAAGAGAGAGAGACAGAGAGGAGAGAGGGAAAGAAAGAGAGAGAGAATTATTTCGTTCTTTTCCCAACCCCAACGTCCTTGAAATGTTCAGTCAATGTTGGCAGTATTTTTCACTGAATTGCGAGGGAGGAAGAGCAAATTGAATCACCAGCTGATTCAGAATTCTCAAAGCACCATACCTCAGAACTGCTGTCAGGAGAGAGAATGGAAATCTGCTACTTTTCAATTTTCTAACTTTCAGGCTGTTATCTTTATAGTCTGTCTTTGCTCAATAGCCAAACGCTTTTTTTTCTTTTAGGGATGAGAGGGAAGAAGGGGCGAGAGAGAGAGAGAGAGAAGAGAGAGAGAGAGAGAGAGAGAGAGAAACGAAGAGAAGAGACGAGAGAGAGAGACAGAAGAACAGGAGACAGGGGGAGAAGAACAGACAACAGACAGACAGACAGACAGACAGACAGACAACAGAAGAGAGACAGACAGACAGAGAACACTGGAGCACCACTGAAAATTTTATTGTACTTCGGCTTCAGCCACTATACAAAACATGTCTGGAGCAGGGAAAAATACACATCATAGCAGAGAACCTCTTTAGCCATTTTGCAATATCCAATTCTACAGGTAAACAGAATCACACCAAATATCTTCTAGTTATCGTCATCCTCATTGTCATCTTCAATATCTACATAAACATCACCATCAGCATCTCATTATCTACAGCAGCAGCTGCAGCAAGTATGTCAACATCACTATCATTACTTACATCATCTGCATTATCATCATCGACACCATATTCTTCATCATCTACACTACCATCATCTTCTTCAACCTATTATTATTGCATAATCATCATCTTCACCATGTACATAAATTGTCACGATCATCATCCTCATCATCTACCTCATAGTTTCATCGTCATCTTAAACATACTTGTTGCCACCA
>CM060336.1:49094335-49096835 GCA_030674155.1 Stramonita haemastoma
CACACACACACACACACAGATAGACACACAGAAAGACAGATAGAGACAGAGAGACAGAGACAGAGAGACACAGACAGAGAGCAGCAGACAGAGAGACAGAGACAGAACAGACAGACAGACAGTCAAACAGATAGACAGACACAGACATAGACACAGAGACACAGAGAAAGAAAGAAAGAAAGAAAGAAAGAAAGAAAGAAGAGAGAGAGAAGAGAGAGAGAGAGGAGAGAGAGAGAGAGAGAGAGAGAGAGAGAGAGAGAGAGAGAGAAGAGAGACAGAGAGACAGACAGACAGACAGACAGACAGACAGACAGACAGACAGACAGACAGACAGAAGACAGACAGAAGGAAGAGAGAGGAGAGAGAGAGAGAGAGAGAGAGAGAGAGAGAGAGAGAGAGAGAGAGAGAGAGAGAGAGAGAGAGAGAGAGGAGAGAGAGAGAGACAGACAGACAGACAGACAGACAGACAGACAGACAGACAGACAGACAGACAGACAGACAGACAGACAGACTGAATGCCATACCCACACTCACAGCCATGCTCTAGAACTGAGATGTCATAGGGAATTCTATTAAATATCAAAGTGTGGGGGTGGGCAGTGTCTACCTTCCCTCTGTCATCACAGGGAGACGGATGGAGGGAGGGGGGGGGATCTGGCCTCTGCGAAACTCCCTGTAGGGATTTGGGAGGTGGGAAGAGGGAGGGAGGGAGAGAGGGAGGGAGGGATCAGATAAGTGGGGTATGTGGTCAGGCCATGCTGACTGGGTTTTGTTAATTTTGGAGAGAATGGTTATCTGTTCTTACTGTTAGTTCACTGAGTTTTGCAAATTATTTTGAATACAATGCAGCTATGAAAGCAAGCGTGAAGGAGTTTAATTCTTAAGCAACAGTTTGGGGAAAATGTGTGGGGTTATTTTGGTGTGTTTTTTCTGTTGATCCAAATATTGATAGTCCTAAAAATTTGTTCCCACCAGCACACGATGGCCTACTCTTACGAAAAGCGGAACAGGATTTAACGTTTGTGCGAGATGTTCTGCGTGCGTTCTCACACGGGGCCTTGGTTTATAGTCTCATCCGAAGGACTTTTGGGGAGAGTGGAGTCAGCACTGATGTTAACTCCAGGAGAAAAATCTCCTCGAATGGGAAACGAACCTGGGTCGTCAAATTGCGAGCGCAATGTTCTGACCACTAGGCTATCCCGTCCCCCGGGGGAGCGAGGCATCGGAGACCTCAGCAACTCAAGGGGCCAGTATGTTGAGGGTGGCGCCCATCTCCTCTCCTGGCTGCTTTACCTTCCCTGACCCTAAAGAGGGCAGGTATCCATTTGCAGCTGGATGAACTGGGGACTGTACTAAAGCCAAGGCGTGTAAAACGGTTACCCATCCACTTAGTAACCGCGCTCAGTGCTGCTTAACCTTATAATGGGGAAAGCCAGTGCTCTTACCACTGAAAGGAAAACAAAATAACAAACATACCTCAAGTCACAATGCGCCTACCTTCACGGTAGGATACAAACGGTCGAATATGCAAAATTCCACCATTTGTGAATCTCTGCGCTCTAGCTGAGGAAAACAGAAGTATGAAATAAAAGCTGCCATGCACCGTGGACTCCATAACCCTATCCACACTCTGATCTCAGATTCTCATGCAAATACAAAGCACACACAAGGCACAACCAACATGCCCAGATTTTTTGGCAAGTTTTGAAATATGATCTTCAATAACAAACAGAAACACGTATCAAGCCCAACCTAAATACACGAAGGCAATATTAAAAAAAAAGAAGCATACAAAACAAAAATAGACATTAACTCACTTTGCATATGGTCCACAGATCAATGGATATCACCAAAGGGGAAAGTTTTGATAGTGTGTGAAACTGACTCTGTTGGAATGTTATGCGATATTCCTCTGGAGAGGGCGGGATAATGCCATACCCCTATTCCCAGCTGCAGAGAAAAACTGGCTGCATGTAACGGAAAAACTCCATAACTGTTCAAAGTGTGAGCTGGGCTTTATATGCCTTCTGTTGATTTCCCCGAGGTGATGCCGCGAGCATGTCAGTATAGATAGCATCCTCACCCTCTGGAAAATGTGTGCTAGAGGTTCCCTCTTTTCTATCACTTACTTTGTTTCTGCCTTGTTCTTCCTGTCACCTCCTTCTTGTCTATTTTCTGACTTCTTGGTCCATTCTCCCCCCCCAAAAAAAAAAAATAAAAAAAATAAAATAAAAGATAATTCTCCCCAACGCTGAAGTCGGATGCGCGGGGCCTGACTTGTCAGGCGCTTAACGGTAGTGCAATGCATTTTGGCTCATGTGGAAGACAGCGATTGCTGCTGTCTGAGCGTTCTACGAGGACAAAAAGTTTTATTGATGAATTTGGCTTTGTGACATTCATGTAAAAATCTGTGGAGTGAAGTTAGAGATCTGAGTGTGGCGGTGGCTTATCAGACATTGTTTTCATAATAAAGAGAAGGGGAGGGGGTGTAAAAGCACTA
>CM060336.1:49101835-49124335 GCA_030674155.1 Stramonita haemastoma
CAGATGACAAGATATACAAACTACATACACACGGGTACTTGATGTAAAAAGGCACATGAGTGCTTATTCCATTACCCTCGATATAAAAGAATAAATAGATAAATAAATAAATAAATAAATGAATAAATAAATAAATAGATAGATAAATGAATAAATAGATAAATAGATAGATAACTAACTAACTAACTAACTAACTAAATAAATAAATCATGACGACACAATGGATCTATAACATTCTAGCAGACTATGAACCTAAATCACTGTTGAAATGACACAGGCTTAATTAATCGGGAGGAAATCCCAGAACCAGTCTGTCAAAGTTGAATAAAAAAAAGAAGCACACACTCATGCGTGGTGTATCCAGGGTCATAAAATACACCCCACATGGTTTACTGACAAACAGAAACGGGTGCATGCCAGTGTCAAGTGTCTCCACTCCTGTCTCATTATCTGAACACGGATATGACTGTATTCAAACTTTGTACGGCAGACTGCGCAAACGACGTTGCAGCAAAGATTAGTGTCTTTGGGAGATAAGAGGAAGGGGTGGCGGACTAAAAAAAAAACCTTTGGAATTCCACCCTGTTGACACTGAACCTACTAACGTCAGCGAGGAAGATAAGAAGAGAGAAAGAAAGACCGAGGGTGTGCAGTGTCGCACGCAAACAGAACGTCATGGTTTATCAGGTGGCAGAGCTGTAGTGCATCCATTCTAAACAGCGCAAAAAAAAAAAACCCGACAGTGGAATGCTTTTTTCGGTCATCGAATTGCGAATAAAAAGAATTGCGAAGAAGAAGAATTGCGAAGAGAAGAACAATTGCGAAGAAGAAGAATTGCAAAGTAGAATTGCAAGAAAAAGAATCGCAAAGAGGAATAACGTAGAATTGCGAAGAAGAATTGCGAAGAAGAATTGCAAAGAATTGCAAAAAAAGAAACGAAGAAGAAGAAAAAGAAGAAGAATTGCGAAGAAGAAGAATTGCGAAGAAGAGAGTTGCGAAGAAGAGATTGCGAAGAAGAAGAAGAGTTGCAAAGAAGAAGAATTGCGAAGAATTGCGAAGAAGAAGAAGAAGAAGAAGAAGAAGAAGAAGAAGAAGAAGAAGAAGAAGAAGAAGAAGAAGAAGAAGAAGAAGAAGAAGAAGAAGAAGAAAAAGAAGAGAAGAAGAAGAAGAAGAAGAAGAAGAAAGAAGAAGAAGAAGAAAAAAGAAGAAGATCTTGAGCATAAATCCCGTTTAAAACCTATTTTGTTTTTGCTCTTTTGAATGCATTTTTGCTGTGATTTATGTGAACTTCTTACATATGAGACGATCAACTGATAGAGGAGACGAAAAGACAGAGAAAATAAATCTAATGGAGAAATAGCATTGCAATGTGGAGAGGGAAACTATGGGAAGATGACTAGGCTTTGGCTCCGAACTGACATAGACAGAGAAAATCGTCGAAAATATATATGTGTGGTATCACAATGGCCCCCAGTGATAGCAAAGGAGGAAGAGAAGAAGGAAGGAGGAAAGGAGGGAAGGAAAAAAGGAAGACAGCAAGAATTGGAAACAAGAGAAAAGTAGAAAAGAAAGAAACACCTTTATTTATTTATTTTCTGAGGGTTACAGATTTAGTATAGCAACTTTTATTTTTCATTCAGTCTTATAATTAAAAAAAACAGCAAAGTCATCTTTGAAGTGCAAGCAAGATGCAGTAGCAAGTGCAAGCAAGATGCTAAAAAGAAATCCCAAAGGAAGAAAGAATGCAAAGATGAAAACTAAAAGAAGCAAAGGAACAGCAGGAAGAAGAAAAATACCCCAAAACTTACCCCCAAATAAACCCAGAGTAGAAAAGTAGTATAGTCGTCGTAACTGTCTTTGTCAAAGTGTAGAAAAACAATTAACTGTGCCAGCTGTAGTGGTATATGTATTAGCAGGGTTAGAGGTAGCAGCTACAGCAGCTGCAGCAGCAGCAGCAGCAGCAGTAGTAGTAGTAGTAGTAGTAGTAGTAGTAGTAGTAGTAGTAGTAGTAGTAGTAGTAGTAGTAGTAGTTGTAGCAGTAGTAGTAGTAGTAGTAGTAGTAAGCAGCAGCAGCAGCAGCAGCAGCAGCAGCAGCAGCAGCAGCAGCAGTAGTAGTTAGTAGCAGCAGCAGCAGCAGCAGCAGCAGCAGCAGCAGCAGTAGTAGTAGTAGTGTAGTAGTAGTAGTAGTAGTAGTAGTAGTAGTAGTAGTAGTAGTAGTGTAGTCAGGCAGCAGCAGCAGAAACAGCAGCAGCAGCAGCAGCAGCAGTAGAAGTATTAATAGCAGAAACAGCAGCAGCAGCAGTAGAAGTATTAATAGCAGAAACAGCAGCAGCAGCAGTAGAAGTATTAATAGCAGAAACAGCAGCAGCAGCAGTAGAAGTATTAATAGCAGAAACAGCAGCAGCAGCAGTAGAAGTATTAATAGCAGAAACAGCAGCAGCAGCAGTAGAAGTATTAATAGCAGAAACAGCAGCAGCAGCATAGAAGTATTAATAGCAGAAACAGCAGCAGCATCAGTAGCATCAGTAGAAGAAGTAGTGGTAGTAGCAGTAGCAGAAATAGCAACAGCAGCAGTAGCAGCAACAGTAGTAGTAGCTGTAGGAGGAGGAGTAAGTAGGTAGCAATAAAAATGGTGTGTTACATGGTGCGGGATACAAGTTGTGTTTTTTTTCTGACAAATGTGGTGAACTGTCAGGCCGTGCTTTTAGCAGACGGAAACCAGGCACAGATCAACAGATAGCGGCGGCCACAGGCTGAAAAGGTGTGATCGATGCTTTCAGTATGTACCCCTTGATTTCTGCAGATGGGTTTCATACTTAAGTTTTCTGGTGTAACTTTCCTAATTACAATTTTATTGTTGCTGTACAAAGTTTTTTTCGGTGTGATGCTAAATGCTATGGAAAACTGAAAACTGCAGGTATGGAGGAAGCTGGTTGTAAAGTCATCAGTGGTATCTTTACCGTCTTCAAGATTATGGTGATGGTGAAATGCATGTTGAATGCCTGTTACTTGACGCATTAAAAAAAATAACGAGAACTACCGCACAAAATCACATTACAAGTCTCTCAAAGTATCTAAAAAAAAAAAAAAATCAAACGGATGACAAGAATTTTTGTACCTCGGCTAGAGCTTCGAGGCTCACCAGCTGTGAGATTCTTGCGTATGCAACCGTTTTGTTCTCACCATTTAGGTAGCCGTATTCCGACATCAAGGATATGACAAGGTTTGATCCTTAAAGCTCTCACCTACTACAGGGCTGAGTTATGGGAAGACCACCACCGCGCCAACCAGCCAGTCTCTCGGCTAAAAAAGCTCAGGTTTCCAATTTTGCAAAAGAGGCAGAGGCTTTAAGAGGACTGTCTGGCAAAGACAGGATTTATGGCTGATTTCTCTCCACGTGTCCAATGATAAGTGGCTGGCATTTTCTCTGGCGCACCTGCGGGCTTGCAAAAGAGCAAGCGATATAATTAGAATCCTAGGATATGAAACCGTCTGCTTTGTCAACGCAAAGCGTCCGCGCTTTCAAATTTGATGCTTGCACGCACCTGTGTGTTGTTGAGTTATGAGTCATGTCTGACAATGCAGGAACTTTTGATTCCAAAGGTTACAGATCAGCATGCACATTTTATTTTTGGCAACAGGCCCTTGCCCTCGTTAGGAACTACATTAAGAGAATTCAGGCTATGATTCAAGGACATTTATAAAAAAAAGTTAAAGAAACAAGTAATTACCCAAAATCGATAGACATAGGTACGTATTACTGTTATGAAACTACTTAAAGATATGCCAGTTAATGAATTATTGTCACAAATGCAAACATATACAAGGGAGTTTGCTGCAAGGGTGACAGCTTGCCCTCGCTATTTACTTACCCATACTTTGTGCTCTAGAGCCTAAAGCGCAACTCCAGTCGTCCGAGACTGACGGGCGCCTACTAGTATTCAACAAGGGTAATAATCCTTAAATAACTCGAACTTTAGTGTTCACACACACACACACACACACACACACACACACACACACACACACACACACCACTACATAATAAGCGCGAGCGTCAATTTTTGCAGATACGTACACACACATGACACAAACTGACAATCAGACATAGAAAGAAGTATGTGCATGTCACTCTATTAATGTAATAAAAAAAAAACCTCAGAAGACAGGGAAAAATGGAGAAAAACCCCAAACAAACGGGTAATGTATTTGTCAAAAGCAACATCACCCACTTCGTGCAGTGTAATTGACGAGTCACGTGTTCCTGTCCATGAATCTGATTGGTCAGTCATGTTCCTGGGCAAAGACTCCAATCAGAAACTTCCAGCTGTATTTTCATCTGTCAGTTAAGTGAAAGATCAGCTTTGATATGGAGCACTACAGGCTGATGTTCGGATCACGCACAGGAACTCAAATGGTGGGTGAAAAGCTATTCAAGGTCCCTCTACTTGTAGATACGTGCAGTACACGGAAGAGCTTTTAGTGACACTGCACAGGCAGAGAAGGGAAAAGGTATCATCACTGATCAGTCCTGTGACACTTTCATTACCTGTGTGGTAAAAACTTACATCCTATGATGGTCTTTTCTTTGCTTTTTAGGGTTTTAGAGAAATGACTTATCCTCCTCTTCTTCGTCTTTCTTGGTTGTTGTTATTGTTCTTCTTCTTCTTCTTTGTATCTCTTTCTTTCTTCTTCTTCTTCCTTTCTTCATCGCATTTTTCTTTTTCATTCTTCTTCATCATCATATCACTATCATCATCTTCTTCTTCTTTTTTTCTATATTCTTGGCATTCATCTTTATTTTATTTTATTTTATTTTTATACCACTTTATGTCACAGCAGATTTCTCTGCGTGAAATTCGGGCTGCTCTCCCCGGGAAGAGCGCGTCGCCACAAGTGCAGCGCCTACCCATTATTTTTTTTCCCCTCAGGGATGGTGTCTAAACACGACACCTGTGTGCATGCTGGGGTTTTTAAAAAATAATTTTGTCATCCGCTCCTACCGGCACACGATGGCCTGATCTTCCGAAAGGCGGAACGGGATTTTAACGTAAGCGCAAGATGTTCTGCGTGCGTTCGCACACGTGACCTCGGTTTATAGTCTCATCCGAATGACTTTGACATTCAGTTCGATTTTTTCATCAAACTGGGAAGAAAGGGCGAGCTGGGTACGAACCCAGAAACTCGCGGTTTACATATTGGCAGGCGAACGTCTTAACCATCCTGCCACCGACCTTCCTGTTAAACATTCTTCTTTTTCTTCTTTTCGTATTTTTCTTCATTTACTCGCGCTGGTTAATTTCCATGAAAAAAAGTAATTTTTAAAAATATAATTACACAACAACTTTTACATAATTATATTGAAAATATGTTGTATACTGTTTAATGATTATGATGTCAATTACATATTTTTCTAATCTTCTAATCCATTCACACCACTCTGTGTGTGTGTGTGGTGTGTGTGTGTGTGTGTGTGTGTGTGTGTGTGTGTTGTGTGTGTGTGTGTGTGTGTGTCTGTGGTGTGTGTGTGTGTGTGTGTGGTTGTATGTGTGTATGTGTGTACGCGCGCACGCGTGCATGTGTGTGTGTGTGTTTGTATGTGTTTGTGTGAGTGTGTTTGTGTGTGTATTTATGGGGGTGGCAATAACCCTAAAAAGTAATGCATTCCTTTCTGTAAATCTACCTGCTGAGACGTTCATCTAACAAAGATAACATTCATGCACTTAGAAAAACACTTGGGCATCATCCTATCGTTTTAAGCATTGTCTTCATTTACAATGGTAAGGATGAAAAACACTGATACCTTGTATCAAGCATCAGTTCAAGCTTAGGATTTCTGTAAAGCAGTCCTACTTAGAACACAAAGACTCTATCCAACTGTGGGCGAACTGCAGACATAAATCGTCTCTTTAGACTGACACTAGAAATGCGGATAATCCTTGTAAGAATGGTCGTGCCTGTCAAGATCAGGTTACCAGAAACATTTGTGTTTGGTGCACCCGGATTTTATATTGTACAGTCACTTTGCAGACAAAGGTGTGCGACTTCAGTGTCAGGTATTTCCATTCCCATCTCATTTTATAAACACAGGTGTTTAAGAAGAGATTACCTAGCAAACACACTAACCCTTTGGCAGGCAGAACTGTAGCTTTTGGAGAGGAGTGTGTGGGGATTAAAATTCCTGTAATCCCACAGTAACATTTATCCTTAGCAATAAGTGTAGTCAGAGGTGAAAAACAAATACAAAAACCTCAACATCTGGTGTCAGTCTCAAAAGATGAGAAAAAAGATGTGAGGCAAAAGAGAACAGCCACAATTTTACACAGAGAACTGTAACAACGTTAAAAGGGGGACACATTTTTTCTCTGCATGTTTTGTTGGTGAGTAGGGAGTGTGAGCAAACGTGGGCAAGGAGAGAGGGTGTCTAATCAGCAGTCTGCTGAGGCAGGCTTTCTGTCAGCCACTAGCAGGGAGGTGTGAGAGGCCTGCCCCCCTCCTCCTCCCTCCCTCTGTTCTCTCCCTGCCAGCGGAAAGAGAGGATTTACCTGTCAGTGTTGTTGACTCTCTCCTTCCCACCTCCAGTGCTGTGGGGCTGGCTACCTGTTTAAACACACTTCTCTTCCAACTCCCTGCTGGTGTTTTGAAGTGAAGTTAGAGTTTTGGCCCCCTACTGTTCCCTCCTTTCCCTCCACCCTCCTCCTCCTTCTCACCTTCTACCCCCTTCCAACCCAAATATCCTTATCTCTGTCTTCTTGGATCTGATACTGCTAAGGCATAGGTCTGCTATGACGCAGGTAGCTCTGTTGCAGGCCTGTTTTTGTTACAATTTATCGTATGAATAAAGTGTGAGATAATGACTTGTAATGTCTATCTCTCCTCCCTATGCATCAACCTTTATTACATGAATAATCCTACTTTACCCAGTCAGACAGCGAAAGGTTTTGTTTCATATATAGTTTAGAAAGGAAGAGGTTTGATTTTTTGTGATTTTATTTGGCATTTGTTGTATGTGGTACATGCATGCGAGCGCGCACAGCCACATAAAACACACACACACACCACACACACACACACACACACACACACACCGCACGCACGCACACACACACGCACACACGCACGCACGCACGCACGCACACAAACGCACACACACACAATGTAAGTTTGTATATTGTTAATGTTTTGTTGATAGTTCAAATGAGTATCTACCTTATTAAATATGTAAGTGTGCTTGGTGTATTTCATAGAGGAGCAAACAAGGAGGAGAAAGAGGGTGGTGGAGGCGGGAGAGATATACTGTAACACGATATACATAATTATGTTTCTTAAAAGATTGTTTTTTGTCTTGCACAGTTTTCATGATTGTCTGGAGTCAGAGGGATAGATTGATAAAAAGGAAAAGGTAAATGTGTTGCTTAGTCATTGTACCATCTGAAAATAAAACTTTGACTTCAACTTTAACATATGCTTTGACTTTTACACACACACACACACACACACACACACACACACACACACACACACACACACACACCACACACACACACACACACAAACACATATTCACACACACATATGCACACATACATATGCACACACACACACACACACACACACACACACACACACATACACACACACATACACACACACACGCACACACACACGAAAAAGTCATATTCGAGTTTTCAAACTCAGCAACGCAGTAACACATACCTTTGATACATAATTCTTGTTACTAGCTTTATTTCAGACAAAATCTTGCACAAGAACACTAATTTTTCAGATCAATGCATCTTACTTTTAAAAACAAGCTCTCATTTTGAAATCTAGTTTAACAGCAGGAAGTTTTCATTTACGTCTCAGAGATTTTTCTTTCTCTACAGTAACATTGACATTCAGAAAAAAGGTTATCTCCTTAAGAAATTGAAGCAGACTCTAGCCATAAATCCCCACAATATTTCAGAACTTTCATTTTCAGAAATCTATCCACAGCCTAGGCTGTTAGGATCAGCTTTCCAGAAGCAGCCATTTTCCACAGAGCTTGTGGGCCACAATCGAAATCATTTCAGGAAGATGGCAAGGTTTTCTACCACAGGTTTCAAATCACAAATGTTAACTATTTCCCCCCACTGTCTTATGTTGTGGGCTTGTGCAGTTAACGAGAGAGGTCGGGTCGTGTGACAAACAAACATACCGCTACTTCGCACGTGACCCGGGGTAGATTTTGCCGCTACCCGAACACGAGACATCCGCCAACAGAGACGGAAATGAGTAGGGATGAAACGGAATGGTGCAGGATGTTCACTGCTGTGACAAAAGCAGGGGAAGGAGGGAGTTAGGGATTGTGTTTCTCCTGCCTGGCACGTTCTTGCTTCAGGGTACCTGGGGTGTGTGTGCAGACGTCACAGGCACTACAGGGGTGTCCTCTTTCATCACCCATCCTTTGTCTCCCACCCTCAGTCAGTCACGTAGAGGGGAGGTGACGGTTGGCCTCGTGTTGTGTTCTGCGCTGTTCCTTTTTTTACCTGACAGCGGAAACTGGGTGTTCACCTGCTGCTTTGTTTACTGTCGGCTTTTCACCTTTACCAGCACCAGCCAATGGGGTTGACAACTATGTTTTTTTTTTAATTTGCCATTTTAATGGTTTAGGAAAACTTTTAGGTTAGAAGGTACTGTTCTGGATCTCTTCTGAACAGCATGCAGCGAGATGAGATGATTTTGAACTGACCTGGGAAGTAAACAAATTATTATGAGGATAGGTTCTACTTTTTCCTTTAATTTAGCAGTTAAAAGTCCACTAGAATAATAGCCTATGTTTCTACCACTAGAATAATAGCCTATGTTTCTACCACTAGAATAATAGCCTATGTTTCTACCACTAGAATAATAGCCTATGTTTCTAAAAAGCCTTCAACAGCAAAAAAAGAAGAAGAAAGAAAACCTAACAACAATAACAAACAAACAAAAAGAAAGGAAGCATGTTAGGTATATTTGCTCCAACATAAATTTTAAAAGTATCATGTGTTTGTATTTTGTATTTGTACGCCACTTTAAGTCATGGCAGATATTTCTATGTGGAACCCAGGCAGCTCTCCTCAATGAGAGCATGTAACCAGAAGAGTAGCACTACCTACTATATATTTTTGCTGTCTGCATGTGTGTTTGTTTTCCTCTCAGAGTGATTTTTTCTACAATTGTGTTCCAGGGACAGCTCTGTTGTTGCTGTGTTTCTTTTTTACGTGCTAAATTCGTGTTACACACAGAACCTCAGTTTAATGCGCATCCAAAAGACAAACGCCCACATCACCATTCATAGTCTAGTGTGTGTGGGAAAGTTTGGGGAACAAACGGGGATTAAATCCATACTGAGATCATACCAGGACTTTTCTCTTTCTGGGCAGATGCGCTACCTCTAACACTTCACATCAATACTGACCACAGTAACTGCTCACTTTCTGCGCTCTCTCTCTCTCTCTCTCCCTCCTGCTGATGCCAGTATAATGACATACATTTCCCTGCATTCCCCAGCCATCTATCAGACAGAGAGCTTCCCTGGGGCACTGCCCACATGACGTGGAGGTGATGACTGATGGCGGAATCAGGCTTGATGTCAGAGACTGGGAGAGGGGGGAGAAGTAGTCACGCGTTCTGTTGGAGTGTAGTAAGCAGAGGCTGGCATAACAGATCAACAATGCTCCTGCATCCTTGGTGTATGGTAATGGAGGGATTTTCAGCCATGTTCTGTGAATAACATGAGGTCTAAGCAAGGACACATTAATAATTATGTTTTGCGAAAGGTCGAGCAGATTTGGCCCTTACGCATGCGCGTGTGCGAGTATGCAAGCACATACGTAGAGTGTTGATAATGCAAGCATATTCTGGAGTGAGTGTGTGTGTGTGTACGTAGGTACGTGCGTGCGTGCGCGCGCGCGCGCGCGTGTTTGTGTGCGTGTGTGTGTGTATGTCTGAGAGAGACGCATATATAGACAGAGATAGAGATAGAGAATCTTATTTGTGTGGGCTCGCAGCCTTTTCTAATTTAAACATATCCCCCAAAAAGGGTCTAGTCTAGCTAGCTGTGGATAAAAACGGTTCCATAAGCAAAATATCACCGTTACTGAACCTCACAGCTCAAAATGTCTGAATTTCCCTTCTTGTGTCTTGCGTCTTTGTCCGTCTGTCTGTCTGTCTGTCTGTCTGTCTGTCTGTCTGTCTGTCTGTCTCCTCTCTCTCTCTCTCTCTCTCTCTCTCTCTCTCTCTCTCTCTCTCTCTTCTCTCTCTCTCTCTCTCTCTCTCTCTCTCTCTCTCTCTCTCTCTCTCCCTCTCTCTCTCTCTCTAAAAAAAAAGTGTCTTTCAAACAGAAAGATATCTGTCTTTTATAACCAACAAATGGTACAAGATCAGTCTCAGTAGATTTCGGCTAAGAGTCAGTGGCCTTAAAAATTGTAAGTATTGGTTTTTAAGTGAAGATAACTCTAACGATAATATATGCCCTTCATGCCGAAATGCCACAGAAGACGAATTTCACTTTCTTTTCGATTGTATGGCCTATTCTGATAAACGCAGAAACTGTGAGGCGCTAAGTGTGTTTAAAGGCATTGCTGATATGAATTCTGTTGCAAATATTCTATATGTCAGCAGTGAAAAGAAAATAGAAAGTCTAGCTAAATTCATTGGAGAAGCAATGAATATTAGGAAAAAGATAACGGAACAGAGTAACTAGTCCTTAGATGGTCCTTTATTGATTCTGTTAGTGTGTGTGTGTGTGGGGGGGGGGGGGGGGGGGGGGGGGGGGGAGGGAGGGAGGAGAGAGGAGAGTGGTGTGTGTGTGTGTGCGTGTGTGCGTGCGTGTGTGTGTGTGTGTGTGTGTGTGTGTGTGTGTGTGTGTGTGTGGTGTGTGTGTCACCTGCGTGGCAATTAGAATGTGCAGTAGTATATGTAAGTGCGAAGTGAGAAGAAAATTTGAAAAATGTTATTATGTTACACAAATTCATCTGAACTTGTTATTCCCCCTTGTCTACAGGGCTGTAATGCTGTATGGACAATAAAACTGTGTCAGTGTCAGTGTCAGTGTCAGTCTCTCTCCTCTCCCCTCTCCCCTCTCTCCCTCCCTCCCTCCTTCCCTCTCTCTCTCCCTCTCCCCCCTCTCTCTTTCCTCCCTCCCTCCTCTCCCTCCCTCCCCCTTCCCTCTCTCTCTCCTCCCTCCCTCCCCCCACCTCTATCTCTCTCTATCCAAAAACACACACATTTCCATAAGATACGATATGGATGTATATCACCATGGCCAGGAGATACACATCGTACAGAACAGAAGGTCTGTTTACCGCATGTTTCCATTCATCTGGCTCAGGACGAGCGGAGCTGGCTATGGCCGCTCTGCAGACTTGTGATATAGACAGGGCCATGTTGCACGTATAATTCCTCCCCTTATCACTCTCCTGTTCCATGCCTTTACATGGACAAAGCATAGCAGATGCATGTGTGTTATCCTTTACGGAAGATGAAATAGTTTTGTAAACAAAAGGGACTGTATACATAGAGGCAGCAGCGAGGTTGTGGTGGTAAGAGTTGTATCTTATTTTATTCTGAAAGCTTTGGGGACAGGAGATGGGATGTAGAAATGTTTTGTATGTTTGTGGAGATTTGTTTTCTGCGTTTTAGTATGGATGAGTGTATTTGTTTCTTCCGACTGTATGCATGTGTTTGTGATGATTGATATGATTTTTATTTCGTATGATGCACTGTACAAAATTATTTCTCCAAAAAGGTTATTCATTCCGTCAAATGACCAAACTTTACACTCTGAAATGGATACGGGAGTGTTATTAATTGGACGATGTCAAATCAGCATTTTTTAAATTTTGCAGCAGTACAAATATTCAATCTGGTTCTAGATATTGTATTTAGGTATCGTCACACGTCAAAAAAGGAGAAAAATGCGAAGAGTACAAAGAAGAAGGAAAATACTACAACGCAAAGCAGAATTCCAGAGAATAAAAGGAAAGTGAAGGAGAAGGAGAAGAAGAAGAAGAAGAAGAAGAAGAAGAAGAAGAAGAAGAAGAAGAAGAAGAAGAAGAAGAAGAAGAAGAGAAGAAGTAGAAGAAGAACAAGAAGAAGAAGAAGAAGAAGAACAAGAAGAAGAAGAAGAAGAAGAAGAAGAAGAAGAAGAAGAAGAAGAAGAAGAAGAAGAAGAAGAATGCAAAGAAAAAGAGGAAGAAGGAGGAGGAGGAGGAGGAGGAGGAGAAGAAGAAGAAGAAGAACAAGAAGAAGAACAAGAACAAGAACAAGAAGAAGCACAAGAAGAAGAAGAACAAGAAGAAACACAAGAAGAGCAAGGAGAAGAATACAAGAAGTTTACAGGAAAATAGAATCTTCAGAAAAAAATACTAAGAATATAAAGATGAAAAAAAAGAGACGAAAGAATACACAGAAGAAGTTGGGCACGCATCTGGTATGCAGATGCCGCCCAGTGCACATCCTCAATACCACTGCACCCAGTGCCTCCGCCTCCCCCTTCAGGGGCAGAGGACAACGTCCAAAGCTGCAAACTGAAAAGGTGGATGATGAATCGATGAATTATTCTGTGGATCCCTGACTGTCCATTCATCCCTCACCCACCTCCCCTCTCTCCACACGCGTGCCCCCTGATCCACAGAAACAGGTCACCTTGGGGGCGAGAGCTGCACTCCCTGGGGGAGTCCCTTTCTGGGTCACTCCACAGCAGGGATCATTTCCTCATGAATATATCCTGATCATCAGGATTGAGGTGCAGTGGTGGTATAGTGGTAAATCTCCTGTCTAGAAAGCGAGATGTTGTGAGTTTGATCCTTGTTTAAACCCAAACTTTTGTCTCCATTCACTAAACTCTGAGTTGAGTGGTTGTCTGGGTGCTAGTTTTTCGGTGAGATGTTAAATCTAGCTCCTGTATGCATCGCATAGGTATTGTCCTGTAATGTATGAGAGGTGATGGTTGCATACTGTGCAATGCTATTCCTCTGTGATTAATATTTTTCCTACTTACTTTTTATGTCCGGCTTGTAACCCACATGAATTACTCCATTTTTGAGATAATAAAATGTTTGAATTGAAATTGAATTGAATTGAATGTTTAACGCATGTACAAAAAATCCATCGCAACATTTAAGTCGACACGGGCAGAATTTCGCATAACAAAGGCTACTTTCATTTAGGAAAACAGTTACACACAGTAAGGGTCTTTTGATGAGTGGCACTGCTCTTGTGGCGATGCGCTCTCTCCTCGGGAGGCATTCCGAACAATAGCGTAGAAAACCATAGTATACTTCAGGCCAGTATATGCGCTAGTATAGGAAAGGGGGACAGCAGAACATGGTGTTACCTTGTCAAAAATTTCTGTGTTAAAGTGAAATCTACATTATGTGCTTTTCATCAGATATGTTTTACAATCTTTGATCTGTGCATTTTGGCGTACTTTGCCTCTGTGTTTTTGTCTGTCCTGGGGATGCAGGGGCTCTGTCAGTATGAATTGCATCTCCACATAAAGAAAATTCTGTGCTTGCAATATCCTCTTTTCTATCCCTCTTTCTGCCTTCCTTTTCTTCCTGTCACCCCGTCTTGACTATAAATATCTGGCCTTCTTCGTCCACTCTACTGCTTTTTTTCCCAGAACAAATGAAAAGGACACAAGTCTCTCCCATCCTAAATTTGGATGCGCTTGGCCTGACTTGTCTGGCGCTTAACAGCAACGCAGCGCATTTTTGCAAATACGACAGACTACAGTAGATGCTGTCTCAGCGTTCGACAAAGAAGAATGTCTATGATTGCCTTTTCCGCCTATATGCCTGTCTGTCTGTCTGTCTGGTCTGTCTGTCTGTCTGTCTGTCTGTCTGTCTGTCTGTCACTGTCTGTCTTTGTCTCTCTCTCTGTATGTATCTGAATAAGTGTGTGTGTGTGCGTGCGTGTCTGTCTGTCTGTCTATCCCTCCTCTCTCTCTCTCCTCTCTCTCTCTCTCCCTCTCCCTCTCTCTCTCTCTCTCTCTCTCCCTCTCTCTCTCCCTCTCCCTCTCCTTCCCTCCCTCCCTCTCTCTCTCTCTCATCTTCCCCCTACCCCCACCCCCCCCGGCTCTCTATAGTCTCATTGTCTCTGAGTCTGGGAGTGTGTATCTGTGCTTTTCGTTGCCAGAACCTACAGACAGGATCACTCTCCAGAGTGTCTTTGTTCTCACTAATGCAGAAAAATGGACAGTCTCCAATACCAGACAGAGGCAGCAAGGTCTGAACATAGGGAAAATGAGAATGATTCGATTAGGTGCATTGTGTGTGTGTATACGAAGAGGAAAATGAAATCATTACTTTACATTTAAAGCTTTCTGTCTCTATTTGTTTGGCTGTTCATTTGTCTGTCTGTCTGTCTGTCTGTCTGTCTGTCTGTCTGTCTGTCTGTCTGTCTGTCTGTCTGTCTCCCTCCCTCCCTCTCTCTCTCTCTCTCTCTCTCTCTATGGTGTGTAAAATCATATCAAAAAAGATTTATCAGCTAATGAAGATAAAACATTTCCTAAATTCACACTCTCGTAAACTGTTTTATCATGCTTTTATTGAGCCACACATAAATCATGTATCAACAGTTTGGGATACGGCGAGCGAAAACACTTTAAAACCATTGGCAAGTATGTACAGACGTGCTCTTAAAGTACTTCTACTAAAATCATCATCATTGTCATGTAATGATTACATCTCACTTGATATTCTCCCTCTGAAATGGAAGTTAAGATACAATAAGGCAATTTTTATGTTCAAAATTATGTCTGGCTCTGCTCCACCTTCATTGATAAACAAGTTTAAGATAAATGAGTGTCGCTATTTTCACAAAATAATGTTACCACTGCCCAGAATTGATCTGTTCAAATCTAGCCTTACTTACTCTGGTGGTTTATTATGGAATGATGTTTCATCCTCAGTTAATGTCAATACTAGTTTATATACTTTTAAAAATAAGTATCATTCGATCCTAATGAATGAATATACAGGCACATTCACATAATATCTTCTCTTGTCTGGCATTGCATTTTATTTTCCTCTGTGCTCATTTCCTTTCTCTCTCTCTCTCTCTCTCTCTCTCTCTCTCTCTCTCTCTCTCTCTCTCTTCTCTCTCTCTCTCTCTCTCTCTCTCTCTCTCTCTCTCTCTCTCTCTCTCTTCTCTCTCTCTCTCTCTCTCTCTCTCTCTCTCCCCCCCCCTCTCTCTCTCTCTTTCTCTTATTATTATTATTATTTTTTTTTATACAAAATCTCCTTTTTGACATGCATTTCTATGATGTTACAACGATTTTTTATGTGTTTTTTTTTTTCTCCTTTTTTTTTTTTTTTTTTTTTTCATAAAGTTGCAGTTGATTTGTTTTCATTGTTATGATTTTCTTTGATTGAGGGCTGGATGTAAACAAGCCATTATGTGTGCTTATTCTTATCCCTTAATAAAAGTGTTTCAAAGTGTTGTTTCAAAGTGTTTCTCTCTCTCTCTCTCTCTCTCTCTCTCTCTCTCTCTCTCTCTCTCTCTCTCTCTCTCTCTTCTCTCTCTCTCTCTCTCTTTCTCTTTCTCTTTCTCTTTCTCTTGCACACACACATCCCCACCCACCCATCCACCTACTTACTTACACACACACGCACGCACGCACGCGCGCGCGCGCACACACACACACCTACCTACATATATACATACATACGCGTGCGCGCACACACACACAGATGACAAGATTTGCAAAACTGCATACATACGGGGACTGGCTGAAGAAAAGCACACGAGTGCATATTCCATTATCCTCGATATAAAAGAATAAAATATAAATAAATAAATATAAAAAACACGCACACACGCTTGAAATGGCACTTTATCGCAGAATCGAATCAAACAACACAAATAATAATAATAGCTAAACCCTTTAATGGAGAAGAGTGTTACTGCATTTTGTATCTATAGACCAGACGCAGGCAATGATCACTCTGACACAAGATCACTCAGAAGTCCAACAGGATATTTCACTTACCGTATTGGCATATCTTTGTCAACCCTGCCCCCCACCCACCCCCCCTTCACCCAATACCCCCACCCCCCACCCCGCAAAAAATATCAGGATATTAGATAAGGAATGTCTTGGGGAGGTTAATGAGTCTCCTTAGTCTCTTCAGATCAATCTTCATTGAACAATCTGCGGTAGCTCTTTCACCTCCCCCCACCCCCACCACCACCACCATCACCCCCACCACCCCCACCACCACCACCACCACCGCCACCACCACCACCACCACCACCGCCACCACCACCACCACCACCACCACCACCACCACCACCACCACCACCACCACCACCACCACCACATTCCACAATCTCCTGTCATTATTTCACTGTCCAGAAAGAAAATCGTTCACTGCTAAATTTGTTTTTTTTCCAATGACAGAAAGTACAGTTGAAACTGGTGGCTAGCATAACATGGAAAACGCATTTCGAAAGTTCCAATATTAATGTGGTAAAACGGGGACAATTATTGACAGAAAGATAACAGGGTGGGAAAAGAGAAGGAAGAAGAGAGAGAGAGGGGGAGAGAGAGAGAGAGAGAGAGAGAGAGAGAGAGAGAGAGAGAGAGAGGGAGAGAGACAGAGACAGAGATAGAGACAGAAAGAGAGACTGAGACAGAGACAGAGAGAGCCAGAGAGATACAGACACACGCACGCGCGTACACACGCACGCATGCCCCCAAAACACACACACACACACTCACGCACGCACGCACACACGCACACACGCACACACACACACACACACACACACACACACACACACGCGCGCGCGCGCGCGCGCGCGCGCGCACGCATGCACGAGTGCGCGCGACAGTGACACAGAATGTCTCCATAGAAAGACAAAGTTTTACTGAAGGCAAACTATGTGATATCTACTAATTATCAGCCCCAGTTGTCAAAGCTCACCTTTGACTGAATGCGTGTTTTTAACATGATTATATATCATGTGCCATATTTTCGTTTGTATGAATAATCAGTAGAAAGACATGAAGACAAACAGCCTGGACTAGAAACTTCAGCTACAATACAATAATATATATTGCTAGCCATGATAACAAAGTCAATGAACTGAGTGTATCCCAATCCTCATAACTGTACGTAATAAACACCCTTGGTCAATCTCCTCCATTTTCCCCATCACTCTTGATTGCGTCATTCTGTGCTGTTTTTACAATGCTGATACATCAGATCAATTTCCTCCCGTCACCCTCACGGTAACGGTGCAGTAGATTATGTCATTACGTCCAGTGAAGTGAGCTCTCGCCAGTGCAGTTTGCCCGTGAAGAAAGGTATTGATTCCCGGCATCTTCCAGTACACTTTGTCAGGAGAAATACAGTGCCAGAGCAGAGAGCTGAAGGTACCCAGGAGATCGAACGAAAGTTGTGGAGAAAACTGTGTATGTTGTCTGGTTGCTGAGACTGTGTGCATAGTTTCCAGAACTTCAAAAGTGCAAACGTTATTCACTTACTGGAAAATGCTGTTACAAGGATAAGAAAATATTATTTTTCTTTTCGTTTTCCTTTGCTTTAGCTGCAGAGAGGATGAGGGGATAAATTTGAGTGCGAAGAACAATTTCTTCAAAAGAGAAAGGATTGTTAACATATTCAAAATAAGTAAATAGATCTACATTAAATAAGCAAGACTGTCTATATTATTGAACTTGTCCTTTAACAATCTGTCTGTTTGCGTCAGTCATCAAGTATAATTCTATTAATGCCAAAGACTAGTACACTCATTAGTTTTCAAAAGTAACATTATTGTCGTGATGGCTATGGTATAGAAAAAATAAAACCAATTAAAAAGAGCAATTGTTTTTTACGACTCGATTTCAGAGGCAAAAGCAATCAGAGTATAATAATATGAGCATGGATTATTATTCCTGGTACTGAAAATCTATCACAATGGCTTAATGAAGCTGAAGAGGCTTGATATATATATTTTTTAACCTTTTTAAAGAATATTTTAGATAGAAGATAACTCATGGTACTACGACAAGGATGTGACGTTCTTCTTACCTGTGGGCATGATACATTCTCAGTTACTAATTAGAGCTATAGTCAGTGTTCTAAACTGAAACGAACGGAGTCTACGATCATTGACGGCGTTTTACATTATAAATTAACTGGCTTTAGAAATTTCTTTGAAAGGCAAACATTATCTTTTACGCAAATCTTAAACTGTGATTGACATTTTTACAGAAAATGGAGAAAGCTTTTAAGAAACATACTCTTCCATTCTTATCACTTGCAGAATGAATCCTGCACTGTGGTCTGTCTTGTTTCTCTGCTACTGAGCGATATGCTGAAACAGAATAACAAATACACAGACTGCTACCATGCAGACAAGCAACTATGGAACATGTAATGATATTCACAACTGCACCGTAGAACAGAGGGGATGTTTGTGGACAAATTTCCTGAAACAACACTCCTCCCTGGAGTGTTCGTTTTACCTCTGTAATTATGCAGGAGTTGATATCTGTGCCCACAATGGGGGTTTTCTTTGCTCTTATGGTCGCCACAAAACACACATGTGACTACATTGCGTGGTGTCATGGAAGGAACACTTCATCTACTTTAGTCAGAGCTTATGTCACAGCTTTGCCAGAAACCTACCTCTGAAAGTGTACCTCCACATAATCTTCTTTTCAAAGTTTGGTCATTTACATGCACACTAGATTACACATGGGAGTTTCCACAGTGAGCCCCAAGCTCTAGCTTTCTGTGGTTCGTGCACACACAGTACTTTTTCTTTCTGTCTGAAAATAATGGTTAACAAGAGGCGGGGTTGAAACCTCACAAACTAAACTCTAGAGACATAGCAATCTGTTAGGATCATAAATAATGTGTAGGAACAATACCTGAAAGCAGATGGTGCTGTATCACACATACCCTGGTCAAATAGAAACCCATCAAACCGAGGGTGCCAAGATTGGCTTTAACTACACCCAGGAAATGGTTTTCGTGATTTCTTTAAAAAAAACAAAAACAAAGTGTAATAACACCCTGCTGAGATTTGAACCCACAACCTACGTCTTTAAGGCCAACAGGGTCCGAATCCGGTCAGTTTATCAGCTTTGTGGTCACGTATGCGGGGTGGGGGTGGGGGTGGGGGGTCTCAGACTGGCCAAACGTGAGGACGTTAGCAATTCTCACAGGTCTCCTACATCTGTACTGAAGAGAATGGTGTATGTATGTACCTTCAGTTCACTGCTCTCCTCCACTTTGAAAAGCAAAGTGCTGTAACAGTAGAAACTAACTGAGTCTCTGTGTGCATGACATGCTAAGTGCATTTGAACAGTGCTGTGATATCAGCTGACATGAAAGGTCTGACAGAAAACAGATAGAAGACATGAAAGAGAGAGAGAGAGAGAGAGAGAGAGAGAGAGAGAGAGAGAGAGAGAGAGAGAGAGAGAGAGAGAGAGAGAGAGAGAGAGAGAGAGAGAGAGAGAGAGAGAGAGATACAGACAGACAGACAGACACACAGACACACAGAGACAGACAGACACACAGACACACAGATAAATAGACAGACGGATAAACAGAAAGGTGAATTAACAGATAAATCAACTGGTAGACGGAGACAAAGACAGAGACCTAAATAGAAAGACAGACAAACAGGGACAGAGACACAGACAGAATACAGAACAGGGAAGTTTACTCGTGTCTAGGCAATTGTCCCTTTTGTTAAGGTAAAAGGTAAAGGTGCCCCATAACCTAAGTGGTCTTATGGGAGCGAGGCATCAGAGATCTCAGCTTCTCCAGGGGCCAGCATGTTGAGGGCGGCGTTTATCTCCTCTCCCTCGCTGCTTTACCTTCCCTGACCCTGTAGAGGGCAGGTACCCATTTACAGCTGGGTGAACTGGGAGACTGTACTGAAGCCAAGGTGCGCAAACAGCTACCCGTCCACTTGGTAACCACGCTCGATGCTGCTTAACCCCAGCTTGGGGAAAGAGAATGCTCTGACCACTGAGCTATCCCGTCCTCATAAGGTAAGGTGTATAGGAGTAATCGGCAGATACCTCCATCCATATACCATCAATAATCACAAACCTGTACACTTATAAATAGAAGGTTGATCGCAACTTGATCAATTTGCACTGATAAAAAAGTGCAAATATAATGGGTGATTCCATACTGAGACCTAACACTCTCAACAGGGAGAATAGTCGACATTTCACAGGTAGCAAAAGCAAACAAACACAAAACCCAGATAACCCTCACAAACAAACAAATAAAACCACAATGAACACCACCAGCTACAAAAAGAAATGATTTGCATTATACTTGAAGAACATAACAGACGCCATAGTTGAGTGGATGAAGTGGTTTTACTTTTATCCTACAGTTTCATGAAGCGGTAAGGTTCACGTCTCACCTGTAGCGTTTGGTGAATCCAGAATGGTGTATTTTCTTTATCACATCACAAAATTAACTTAAAGTGCAGATACACACAGAAAGAACACCAAACATGCAGGGAAAACATCCAGTAATTCATGTCAGTGTTTGGTGGGTTACAGAAACACGATCATACCCAGCATGCACCCTGTACTTTTAGAGGGGCGCATGGACTTTTCCAGGTTCAACTTGCCCAAGAGACGCGGCTTGAGCTGAACAATATGCAATGCAGTGATGCAACGACTCCTCAGAGAGTGAATGCAGAAGAGAATGAAGGAAGCCCTCCTCTCAGGAAGCAGAGTGCAGATGGATCGGTGGTCTAGATGGTAGCGTGCCTGCCTAGAAAGCGAAAAGTCCGGGTCGGAGTGTGCGGTGGTTTGAAGCCCGTTTGGGCCCAAAACATTTTCCCCATCCACTAGACCATGAGTGGTGGTCTGGGTGC
Source organism: Stramonita haemastoma (assembly GCA_030674155.1). Lineage (NCBI taxonomy): Eukaryota > Metazoa > Mollusca > Gastropoda > Neogastropoda > Muricidae > Stramonita > Stramonita haemastoma. The sequence goes on from CM060336.1 coordinate 49,122,725, forward strand.
TAGTCTTTCGGATGAGACGATAAACCCAGGTCCCGTGTTTTCCACATCATTATTTAACGCACGTAAAAGAACCCACGGCAACAAGGGCGTTGTTCCTGGCAAAATTATGTAGAAAAAAGCCAATCTGAAAAGGAAACAAATACAATTGCAGACAGGAAAAAAAAAATTTAAATGGGTACGCGCTGCACTTGTGGCGACGCGCTCTCCCCGGGGAGAGCAGCCTGAATTTAACGCAGAGAAATCTGCTGTGACATAAAGTGGTATGAAATGAAATGTATAAGCGGTTCCATCCTCTGTCACAACACTGATCTACACAGTGAGGACAGTGCAGATTTCACGAGTACCGCCATACCGAACTGACACCTCTCCGAAGGCACAGGTGACCATCTGCCGTTGACCCTTAGGGTTGGCCAGGGCGGTGATTCAAAGTTGGACAGTGGAGTTGGTTTTCTTCTTGCCTTCCACTGCCATTTATTTATTACTATTATTTTTTAAAATTTTATACCACTTTATGTCACAGCAGATTTCTCTGCGTGAAATTCGGGTTGCTCTCCCTGGGGAGAGCACGTCGCCACAAGTGCAGCGCCTATCCATTATTTTTGTTTCCCCTCAGGGATGGTGTCTAAACACCACACCTCTGTGCATGCTGGTTTTTTTTTTTAATTAATCTTGTCATTATTCGCCCCTACCGGCATACGATGGCCTGCTCTTCCAAAAGGCGGAACGGGGTTTTAACGTGTGCGCAAGATGTTCTGCGTGCGTTCGCACAAGGGGCCTCGGTTTCTAGTCTCATCCGAATGACTCTGACATTCAGTGGACATTAAACGCCTGACAAGTCAGGTCCGGTGCACCCACCTTCGGCATGGGAGAGAACAGTCCAGTTCTAAGTATCTCTGGAAAACTGGTATGGCAATCTATCTATCTTTCCATCTATCTTTCTTTCTATCTACCCCTTAGTCTGGCGACCGTGGGGGCATCCATACACACACCCACACACACCCACCCACCCACACCACACCCACACACACATACACACACACATACACACACACATACACACACAGACGCACACACATACACACATACACACATACACATAACATACACATACACACAAAGACACACACACACACACACACACACACACACACACACACACACACACACACACACACACACACACACACACACACACACACACACACACACACACACCGAGAGTTTCATCCCAGTGACAAGAGACACATTTGTGAAAATGGATTTGGCAAAACAAGAGAAATGCATTCAGAAAATGTAACAAATCTGCTGGACAAAAACAATGGCTGTCATAAAATAGGCCGGTACAGCGCCAGAGAAACGAAGTAGGAGAGAGGAAGAGGGAGGAGAGAGAGAGAGAGAGAGAGAGAGAGAGAGAGAGAGAGGAGAGAGATGAGAGAGAGAGAGATGAGATAGGAGAGAGAGAGAGAGAGAGAGAGATGAGGAGATGGAGTGGGATGAGAGAGAGAGATGAGATGAGATGAGAGATGAATGAATGAATGAATGATGAATGATGAGAAGAGATAACTTGATATAGAGGAGAGATGAGGAGAGATGAGAGAGAGAAGAGAGAAG
>CM060336.1:49129335-49134335 GCA_030674155.1 Stramonita haemastoma
GACACATTGACAAACATACAAAAGTTTAAAGAGAGAGAGATAAGGGGAGGGGGGGGGTGAATATAGAGAAAGAAAGACAGACATACAGCCAGCCAGCCAGCCAGACAGAGACAGAGGGAGACACAGGGAGAGATTTGTCACAAACATATCAAGATGAGTGATATCCCATTCCTTGATAAATAAATGATGTTTCAAATTTAGTTGAGTGCACATTGGCATGTTTTGATTCCTCATTTCGAAGTACTATAAATCTGCTTCACCACACAACAAACAACAACATAACATCATTGATCAGCTTTATCAATCTCATGGCAACCAACCAATAACAACGCAAGTAAACGGTATCAAACTAATAACAAGCCATTTTGTTATAAGTATCCTATGACATTAAACAAGCTTCTCCAAGTATCTGAAGAAAAAAAAAGAATCGAAGCAGTAATATTCTACCAAACAAATCTAACAGACACCATTTTAAAGGAAACAAGCAATATTTATATCGCTACACAAGAACAAATAAACAATTTCAACAATCTGAAAAAATCATAACAATCATGTGTTGCCAAACTAATCTACCAAACACAATACCAATAACCAAGCAATATCATAATTACCCTATGACAATGAAAACCCATTTAAAAAGGTAAAAGGCAAATATTTCCAAAACCTACGTAGTCGTAGGGGAGCAAGGCATCAGAGACCTCAGCTTCTCTAGGGGCCAGCATGTTGAGGGCGGCGCCCATCTCCTCTCCCTCGCTGCTTTACCTTCCCTGACCCTAAAGAGGGCAGGCACTCATTTACAGCTTGATGAACTGAGGAACTTTATTGAAGCCAAGGCGTGCAAACCGTCTCCTATCCATTTGGTAACCACGCTCAATACTGCTTATTTGATAAATTACATAAATACAAAAAATAGCCTAACATGCTCCCAAGGTTTTTCCAGCACATTTGGGTCAAGGAGAAAGTGCAATATCCGATCACGATTCCTTGACAGATGCTGGTGTAGAGTAACTTGCACCAGATGACACCTCTTTAAGGGAAAAATAAGAACAAACAAACTCAACAAAACTAAAAAAAAAAGGCAGGAATCAGAAAGGAAAAAAAAATCAAAGAGGCCACTGATCCTGAAAAGAGGCAAGACAGACTGAGATTCAAATGAGGCAGGATCAAAGACCACGTAACGGTTATTGCGCCTGATTGTCGTTCGTGATTGGTGGTAATGGCGAGAATAGTATTGTACTATTGCATGATGATTTCCTTTTTTCGTCTTCTTCTCTTGAAGTTTTGATGGTCATCGTAAAGACTGGTGCGGATGCGTTGTTCGTAAGTACGCACTGTGAGTGCTTGCGTACCCAAACCTGCTCTTCTTACTCAGTGTTGAAATATATTTTTCAGATGGGGAGAAAAGACTTAGCTCTGTGAAAATGTGGTGTCTTTTTGTATCTCAAAATCCAATCCAATCCTGTCATTTATAGCCCCGCTGACAACAGAGGCTATATGAGGACTGCTACCTCGTAAAATAATGTAGGTGAAAAGCTTTTGGGCAAGAGAGAGAGAGAGAGAGAGAGAGAGAGAGAGAGAGAGAGAGGAGAGAGAGAGAGAGAGAGAGAGAGAGAGAGAGAGAGAGAGAGAGAGAGAGAGACAGACAGACAGACAGACAGACAGAACAGACAGACAGACAGACAGACAGACAGAGACAGACAGAGACAGACAGACAGACAGACAGACAGACAGAAGACAGAGACAGAGACAGAGAGAGAAACAAAAACCGAACAGACATACACAGACAGACAAGCACGCATACGAAGAAAAATAGAGATGATAACGCACGCGAGAGAAAGGGAGGTCATTAAAATTCCAAGGAACTACTGATAGCAGCAGCATTATCAGGAAGCAGCAAAATGAAAAAGAGCTGAGTGAAAGCTTCCATACTGCCCCTACCTTCACTGCTGTAATGCTGCTTGCTGCTTCACAACAACAACATAAAAACAAACTGACAAAGAACAAATAACAGTAGAGTCACAAACAATAATAAACAAAATACGAAAAATCGTTATCCCCATAACCACAACTGCCATCTGACAAAGAAGAACACAATAATAAATTTTGATTGACATACCATGCCGATGTCGGATGTGCAGGGCCTGACTTGTCAGGAGCTTAATGGCAACGCAACGTATTTTCGCTCATATGACAGAAAACTAAGATTGCCGTGAGAGCGTTTGAGGAGGAAGACGAAATGACAAACGCTGTCGTCATCTTCATCTGTCAATATACTTTTGTTATTATCCCGGCGTATGATTTATAAGTTCACTGGTTTGATAGAAATTGGACAAGCTTGACTACTTGACCCGTACCACGGTTTCTGATCAAAGACGATGCCACAGTTACTGCAACTGAATAGAGACCATCATTGTTTGCAGGAATGGTCTCTATGTTCCTTTTCATTCTCTTGTATTACTGTTTTTTATGGTAGTGGTTATGTTGGAATCTTTTTACCGTAGTTGTTAACACACGTTATGTGCGCACAGCTGCTTTGTTGGGTTTCTTTTTTCAGTGTGGAATCATGTAACTTTAGGAGAAAGGATATGGGTTCCCTTCTGTGGAGACCGGACTTCTCTCTGCTCAATTATCTTTGTCATTTACTACAGCTCTTTAAAATATTCAACTCACAAGAGGGAGAGAGAGAGAGAGAGAGAGAGAGAGAGAGAGAGAGAGAGAGAGAGAGAGAGAGAGAGAGAGAGAGAGAGAGAGAGAGAGAGGAGGAGAGAGAGAGAGAGAGAGAGAGAGAGAGAGAGAAGAGAGAGAGAGAGAGAGAGAACTCGAAACTCGAAACTCGAAACTCGAACTCGAAATTTTAATGAGGGTAATTGGATAAGCCAGAGGCTTCTTTACACCAGGCCTCATGGGCAAAAATGAAACAATATGAATAAATCAATGATAATAAACAAATAAATGTAAGATAGCAAAAAACAATCATCAGAGAGAGAGAGAGAGAGAGAGAGAGAGAGAGAGGAGAGAGAGAGAGAGAGGAGAGAGAGAGAGAGAGGAGAGAGAGAGAGAGGAGAGAGAGAGAGGAAGAGATACTCAAAAATAGGAGAGAAAATCATTAAAGTTAAGGCAAAACAACAGACAGACAAAGACAGACAGAAACAAAGAAACAGAATGAGTGAACGTATTGAAAATCTTAAGACATAACCATAGGAAAATGCATTGGGGAAGAATGATTACTAAAATGAGCACATTAAAAATCAATATCAGCAAAACCCTTCTTCTCTTCAAATATGACAGTCTCAGCTGTCATTAAGCCACAAAGTCATAAATTATTTGACCAAAAAATCAACCCTGACTCTTTTCCATCAGTCTCAGCCAAAAAGGGATAACCTGTGATAACTGACACCATAATGACCCAGAGGTGTGACAGAAGAACTCAGTGATGTGGAAAGAAGAAAGGGCCAGCTCTAGTACTGGCCATTTCCCATGGTGCAGGATCAAAGACAACACGACAGGGACTGCTGGGGCTGATTAGAAGGCGTCAGTGTTATGTGGTGTGAATGGTCCTCTGCTTTTTTATGATGATAGTGGACTTTCTAAGGGTGTGTTTATGACGTTCATCAGTACACATGATGGGAGTTTGACAGGGAAAGCCACTCTGCTTTTGAGAGAGAGAGAGAGAGAGAGAGAGAGAGAGAGAGAGAGAGAGAGAGAGAGAGAGAGAGAGAGAGAGAGAGAGAGAGCAGAGACGAGAGGAGACAGAGAGAGACAGACAGACAGAAGAAGAGACAGAGACAGAGACAGAGAGACAGAGAGAGACAGATAGACAGAGACCAGAGAGAGAAAGAAAGAGTTTAAAGCAGCCAAACAAGGAAACAATAGTGTAATGTTTCTGGCATCACTATTGGACAAAAAGTATTAGGAAGAGTATATATGACTAAAATGAGTCGTTTGAAAACAAGGGGGGAACTGATGGTAGCACTCCCCTTCTTTTGTGAGCAGTGTGGCAGTGTCTGTTCCCTATGGCAAGAAAGTCGTATCCATAATTCAGGGGGTAGAGGTAGCACAGTGGTTAGAGCATGGCAGTCGCAATTTGACAGCCCAGGATTGACCTTTGTTTGAGTACATCCAAGACACCCATTCAAGGACTTTGATTCCCTTGGGGTTAACATCATTACCATCTCGACTCCCCTGAAATTAGTCAGATGAGACTATAAATAGGGCCTTGTGTGCAAATGCATGGACAATATTTTCTACACGCAGGGAAACCTATCTACCTATTGGACTAACATGTTTATTGCATGCTGTAAAAATGCACATAGTGTCATGTTTAGACATCATCCCTGAAGTCAAGAAATGGGACACCTTAACAGTAAGAAAAAAATAGTTGCTTACAAGAAAACTTCACTATTGGTGAACCTGAAGCTTAGTCTATGAGTGTTAAAGTCAAAATTTGACAAACAAGCCATGATAGTAATTTAACAATCACCGCCAGAATCATAACCTGTCAAATACCTGTGACAAAGACTGGAGCTCACTGATCGACAAGAAAGCACCATCTTTGATACCTGACACTCTCCATGCCCCACAATCACAGACGCCACAGAGTCACTGCAGCTGTCTCAGGGTCATCCTATTTACTGTGAATGGCCTTCAGTCCCTTTTCAGCTCCTACTCTTGGCAAGCTTTTTATGGTAGTGGTGGTGTGGTGTGCCTTTTAATGCCTTCGTTAGCACGCATGATGAGAACCTTACAAGAAAAACTACTCTGCTTTTCAGTTGGGGTGGGGATAAAGAATTGAAGAAGAAAGGACAGTACTTGAGTGTATAGAGATTTGACAACGTTTGTCAGTGTTTTTGTCTCATTCACAACAGTCCATCAAATTTTTTCTTTGTTTTATTTTTCCTGAACCAGAACTCGAGGTTCACTAATGTTGAGATTTGTATAAATGCAGCTTCTTTTACCCACCACCCATTACGGTAGACTGCATTCTGACTTCAGGATGTAGT
>CM060336.1:49149335-49151835 GCA_030674155.1 Stramonita haemastoma
CACATCTCCTCTCCCTCGTGCTTTACCTTCCCTGACCCTAAAGAGGCAAGTACCCATTCACAGCTAGGTGAACTGGAAGACTGTATTGAAACCAAGGCGCGCAAACGGTCACCCCTACAATAGGTAACCACTCTCGATGATGTTTGATTAACCTTAGCTTGGGGAAAGCGAGTGCTCTAACCACCGAGCTATCCCATGGAGACAAATCAAATCATTGATCATACCGAAGAACGCCCAACACTCACTGATGCGACTACCACCGCACTCTTATCACCACCTACGTGATGCAGGACAAAAATGGAAGCCTCAGAAACCAGAAAAAATCTTCCACAAACTGGGGAGTGCCGGAGTCACACTCTGGCATTGATTTTTTTTGTAGGCGGAGAATGAAGAGTGAAGAGACAGCGATCACAGCAGGAGGAGAAAATAGGAAGAATTCAATTATCTCTGGACCACTTCATTCCAGACAGATTCCTTGCGGAGTTGGTGCCTTATGGCCGATTAAATTATTCATGTGAATGAAGCGTAGTCTGCTTTCCACTTCTTTTTCTTTTTTTGACTACCAAAATACTGTGTCTGAACTGACTTTTTGGAAGTGTTTTTATGTTTTTCTCTGTGTGTTTGAGTTGAGTATCGTGTGTGTTTATGTGGTGTGTGTGTATGTGTGTGTGTGTGTGTGTGTGTGTGTGTGTGTGTGTGTGTGTGTGTGTGTGTGTGTGTTGTGTGTGTGTGTGGCGGCGCGCGCGCGCGAGCGTGTTAGTGTGTGTGTGCGTGTGTGTGTGTGTGTGTGTGTGTGTGTCATCATCATGGACACCATTATTATCAGCAGCAAGCAGTAGCAGCAGCACAGCAGCATCGTGATTATCATCATCATTATCATTATCACCGTCTTTCCTTCTCGCCAGTTTATTTCAGTATCATTATCAGTCACTTTACCTAGATGGCCATTGTGTAAACACTTAGGATGTACTAATTCAACTTTTTTTCTACTTTAACGTTCTTGTTGTTGCTATTGTTCTTGTTGCTGTTATTACTATTGTTTTGTGGTTTTTTTGTTTTTGTTGTTGTTGTTACATCCCAGCGAAGATTTCGATTCTTCAGCTTTTTGTCCAGCATACTTACACACGTATAGAGCTTTCTGCTTCAACACATAGTGAAGCTGGCGAAGTGTGAACCCATCTGTAGCACTCAAGACAGCGGTGCTAGCTGTCTGTCTATCTAGCTATCTCCAAAGAGACTAGAGGAGGAAGGTAGTGAAGTGACAAGAGCTGCTGAAGTGTGAAGCAGTCTGCAGTAATGAGAACAGACCTCTTCACGTGGGGGCTTCTGTGCAGCTGCAGAAAGAATCGGGCAGGGCAGTCTTGGTATCAGACTTCTGCTATCTCCAGCTCCTGAGTCTTGTTGTCCTACTATTAGATTGACCATGTCAGAGAAAGAGACAGAGTGGAGAGGGGAGAGAGAGGAGGGAGGGGGGGGGGAGAGGGGAGGGAGAGGAGAGAGGGAGGGGGGGCAGAGAGAGAGAGAGAGGAGAGAGAGGAGAGAGAGAGAGAGAGAGAAGAGAGGAGAGAGAGAGAGAAGAGAGAGAGAGAGAGAGAGAAGAGAGAGAGAGAGAGAGGTGGGGATCGGGAGGGAGAGGGGCAGGAGAGAGAGAGAGAGAGAGACTGAGAGAGGAGAGAGATGAGAAGTGAGGAAGGGAGATGGAGAGGGAGAGAGAGGGCGGAGAAAGAAAGAGAACTCTAAACTCTGAATTCTGAAATTGTTTTATGCACATCAGTATTTGGCCACAGTACATGTCAAAGTATAAGGGTGGGAAAACGAACAAAGGAAAACCTAAATAATCATGACTGGGAGAGAGAGAGAGAGAGAGAGAGAGAGAGAGGAGAGAGAGAGAGAGAGAGAAGAGAGAGAGAGGAGAAGGAGAAGAGAGACGAGACGAGAGAGAAGAGACAGAGAAAGAGAAGAGACAGAAGACAGACAGGGACAGAGACAGACAAGAGAAAGAAGAGAACAGAACACGAGAGACAGTTATGGTCTCTCTTAAAGGTGATCTATCATTTATATGTACAGGTTGATCTCTTTGCTTTTCCTTCAGCCAAGACTCAGTCCAGTGTTAAACATGAGAAGAAGTTAATTATCACTATAATTATGAGACGAAGAAGAACTGCAATGGAGAGAGAGAGAGAGAGAGAGAGAGAGAGAGAGAGAGAGAGAGAGAGAGAAGAGAGAGAGAGAGAGAGAGAAGAGAGAGAGAGAGAGAAGGAGAGAGGAGAGGAGAGAGAGAGAGAGAGAAGAGAGAGAGAGAAGAGAGAGAGAAAAACTCGAAACTCGAAACTCGAAACTCGAAATCGAATATTTTAATGAGGGTAATGGATAAGCCAGAGGCTTCATTTACACAGGAGCCCCAGAACCTCCCTTCCCCCCCACAAAAGAGAGAGAGAGAGAGAGAGAGAGAGAGGAGAGAGAGAGAGAGAGAGAGAGAGAGAGAGAGAGAGGAGAGAGA
>CM060336.1:49161835-49165662 GCA_030674155.1 Stramonita haemastoma
ATTTCATGGCATATATCTGTTTTTTACCAATCAAAATGCACATACACACAGATGTGTGTAGGCATCATCCTCAAAGTCAGAACCCGGCTACCTTAATGGTGGGCAGGCAAAAACAGATTTATACACCAAATCTCAGCATTGGTGAGAAAAGGTAACAGGATTAATTATTTAACTGCTAGAAAATACAACCAGCCTCAAAACAAGTTATTCATCTCTCCACTCTTCACTGTGACTTCCACTGGCTCCCTTCCCCTCAACTCCTCAACAAGTCAGTAGGGCGCCACGCTGGATTGTTCAGGTTGTGTGTCTTGGACAAATAAATGAAGTGGAACCCATATCTTCTCCAAGTCTTTGTTGCAGACTGCGTCCTCTCTTACCTACTCTTTTACGGAAGCTGGGTTGGTTAAACGTGTCTGCAAGATGATCTGTGTGTGTGCATTCATATGACTTTGGTTTGGTCTTAATTGAAGAACTGGCAGGGGAGTAAAGACAGTATCAATGTAAACTCCATGGGGACAATCCTCTGTAATGGCCACCAACCCCCGTGGGAATGCCTGAGGCCTTTCAGTATAAATAGCATTCCACCTTCTGGAAATTCTGATGATTGAAATTTTCTCTTCTCTATCCTTGTCGTTCTTTCTGCCTTATCCTCTTTCACTCTGTCATCCCCTCCTTGTCTATTTTCTAATCCTCTTGATATATTCTTCTTCCCTATGTTTACAGAGACTGAAACAATAACAATTTTCTCCTACGCCGAAGTCGGATGCGCTGGGCCTGTCTTGTCAGGCGCTTAATGACAGCGCAACGCATTTTCACTTATATGACAGACAACAATAGTTGCTGTCTGAGCGTTCGACAAAAGAGAAGGCCACTTTAGTGAAAAACTGCCCGTACTTTTAGCTGCCTGAAAATCACGATTACCGTGCTAAGACTTTCGACTATTTCTGCCTCCTTTACGATAAAGACGATGTAAATTGATATTTTGTTCAAACTTTATGTTCTTACTTAAACATCAACTGTTTTGTAGTTCTTTTAAAGTATGTAACTTTGACAATACTTCTAAGAATTATGCAGCTGTAACAGCTACCTCACTGACTTTTTACTCATATAGCCACCTACATGTAATGTCACCGACATCTGAATTGCTAAAGTATATTTTTTGAAAAGTGCAACAAAAAAGAAAGTAGATACCTCCATGTAGGGGATCTCAAATGACAGCTGCAATGCCATAGCAGTGAGGCAGGCTTCTGACCTAAAGAAGGGAAGACTCCCACTGCTGGCAATAATGTCCTCTTTCTGCCCCCAAACCTGAGGCGATTTTGGCCACTGTAACACTCGGGAAGAGTAGCCTATCCTGCCAAGTTGCATTCCAGTCTTCTAGTCTGAAGTTCTGAACAAGTTTCTGTGTCTGCATATCCTGTGACCACAGAGAGAGGGGGGAGAGAGAGAGAGAGAGAGAGAGAGAGAGAGAGAGAGAGAGAGGAGAGAGTAGAGAGAGAGAGAGAGAGAGAGAGAGAGAGAGAGAGGAGAGAGAGAGAGAGAGAGAGAGAGAGAGAGAGAGAGAGAGAGAATGAGCGAACGAACGAACGAACGAATAAACAAATTGTAATTCTAATAAGCTACACTGCCCATTTAGCAGAAAATATACAAAAAACAACGAAACTCAATATCATCGACACGGAAAGAAAACACACAGAGAGAGAAACAGACAGACACACAGACAGACAGACAAGCAGACTGACACACATACAGACATACAGATTGATTGACAAAGAGAGGGAAAGACAGAGTTTAGAGTCCAGATTTCAAAAAAGGTTACAGGTTTATTGTGATTTGACCATTGGCTCATGATTATACAACCTAGTAACATAGTTACTTGACAAATATAGTTGACAAAGTTTCGCAGAAACAGACAGACAGAAGCAGAAATACAAATCCCACAGAAAGACAAGACAGACAGACAGACAGACAGACAGACAGACAAAACAGACCTACAGCCGACGTACGAGCAGTCAAAACAGACTCCACTTTTTGCCACATGAATAATTTAAAAGGCCACGAGGGATTAAATCCGCCAGGAATCTGTCCCGAATCAAGTGGTCTAAAGATAATTGAATTCTTCCTATTTTCTCCCCGTGCTGCTGCCATTGCCACCTCACTTGACGCCAAAAATCAATATCAGGGGTGTGTGACCTACGGGAAGGGGAGTCACACTACATAGAAGACAGCCAGCTTCCAAGGAGAGGAATTCCGACTTCTTCAGGATTTGGGGGGGAATTTAGGTTTGTTTATTTATTTATTTATTTATTTATTTATTTATTTATTTATTTATTTATTTATTTATTTATTTATTTAGTTGTTTGTCTGTCTATTTATTTATTCATTCATGTATTTATTTATTTATTCATTTATCTATTTATTCATTATCTTATATCGAGGATAACAGAATAAGCACTCAAGTGTGCTTTTTTTTTACATCCAGTCCCCGTGTGTATGCAGTTTTGTAAATCTTGTTATCTGTTCTCACAGGCCAGGTGTATGTGTGTGTTGTGCGCGCGTTTGTGCGCGTGCGGTGCGTGCGTGCGTGCGTGCGTGCGTGGTGTGTGTGTGTGTGTGTGTGTGTGTTTATTTCGTGTGGTTTCAGTTTCACTTTCTGGTTTTATTTGCTTGGTTGCTGGTTTTCGAGGAAGTGTCTTTCCTTCACATGGCAATTGTGACGCTCCACCACGAAATGAGTCGCTTAGCACATTACCCAATTTTGCGCTAGGAGCCATTAAAGGCAGATGGGCGTCAAGTTGTCAATTTTGAGATTTTGATTGATTATTAAACTATATCTGTTTATCTACCTTATATTGAAATATCAAGGCATAATTTTTATTCCTTTTGATTTTAAATGTGTTTTGAAAAAACCCAAGCCCTCATCCTGACAACCCGTTTCGAAAATAAACTTGCTCGTTTCTCATTTTGTCCCATCCTGCAGTCTATCATTTCAATTTGTAATAACTTTTCATAGAATTGTCCGATTTTCAATCTGTTTTTTGCGTTGTATAGCCATTTCATTGCAGATTAGTACCGTGTCAATAACTAAAAATTGACCTCTGGTGCAAAGCGACTCCTTATGTGTGTGAGCGTCACAATTTTTCTTTTGGTTTTTTAGCCAAAAGAACAAAAACTGTATTCCCATTGAATTCAAATTGGTTCTGCTAATGACTGAAAAAAGAACAAAAACAGACAACCAAAAAACCAACACCGCCCCCCCCCCCCCCCCCCCCTCCCCCTTGCCCCCTCAGTTTTATCTCAGTCACATAGCCTGGTGACTAGAACGTTGTCAAGGAGGTGTAAGCACATGCGGAACACCCTGTAGTCACAACATCACCAGTATCCTGTCAAGAAATCCACCCCTCCGAAACTGGACTAACTGCATACCCTGTGATGTACTGCTAAAGCTCCGGGTGTAAGGTGGATATTTTGGGGAGTGGAGATGGGTAGTTTGGGGTGGAAGGTGGGTAGTTTGGGGTGGAAGGTGGGTAGTTTGGGATGGAAGGTGGGTACTTTGAGATGCAAGCATGGTACTTAAAGGTACAAACTGGTACTTTGAAATGCAAACTGGATATTTAAAGGTGAAAAAAATGGGTACCTTGAGAAGCGAGCTGGGTACTTTTAAGATTGTAAACTGGGTACATTGAGATGCAAGCTGGGTACTTTGAGATGTAAACTGGGTGCATTGGGATGCAAGCTTGGTACTTTGAGGTGTAAATTGGGTACAGTGAGATGCAAGCTGGGTACTAAGAGATGCTAGCCGGGTATCTAGATAAATAAACTGGGTA
>CM060336.1:49178262-49183262 GCA_030674155.1 Stramonita haemastoma
GCATTCATATGACTTTGGTTTGGTCTTAATTGAAGAACTGGCAGGGGAGTAAAGACAGTATCAATGTAAACTCCATGGGGACAATCCTCTGTAATGGCCACCAACCCCCGTGGGAATGCCTGAGGCCTTTCAGTATAAATAGCATTCCCACCTTCTGGAAATTCTGATGATTGAAATTTTCTCTTCTCTATCCTTGTCGTTCTTTCTGCCTTATCCTCTTTCACTCTGTCATCCCCTCCTTGTCTATTTTCTAATCCTCTTGATATATTCTTCTTCCCTATGTTTACAGAGACTGAAACAATAACAATTTTCTCCTACGCCGAAGTCGGATGCGCTGGGCCTGTCTTGTCAGGTGCTTAATGACAGCGCAACGCATTTTCACTTATATGACAGACAACAATAGTTGCTGTCTGAGCGTTCGACAAAAGAGAAGGCCACTTTAGTGAAAACTGCCCGTACTTTTAGCTGCCTGAAAATCACGATTACCGTGCTAAGACTTTCGACTATTTCTGCCTCCTTTACGATAAAGACGATGTAAATTGATATTTTGTTCAAACTTTATGTTCTTACTTAAACATCAACTGTTTTGTAGTTCTTTTAAAGTATGTAACTTTGACAATACTTCTAAGAATTATGCAGCTGTAACAGCTACCTCACTGACTTTTTACTCATATAGCCACCTGCATGTAATGTCACCGACATCTGAATTGCTAAAGTATATTTTTTGAAAAGTGCAACACAACAAGAAAGTAGATACCTCCATGTAGGGGATCTCAAATGACAGCTGCAATGCCATAGCAGTGTGTCAGGCCTCTGACCTAAAGAAGGAAAGACTCCCACTGCTGGCAATAATGTCCTCTTTCTGCCCCCAAACCTGAGGCGATTTTGGCCACTGGAAGAGTAGCCTATCCTGCCAAGTTGCATTCCAGTCTTCTGGTCTGAAGTTCTGAACAAGTTTCTGTGTCTGCATATCCTGTGACCACAGAGAGAGAGGGGAGAGAGAGAGAGAGAGAGAGAGAGAGAGAGAGAGAGAGAGAGAGAGAGAGAGAGAGAGAGAGAGAGAGAGAGAGAGAGAGAGAGAGAGAGAGAGAGAGAGAGAGAGAATGAGCGAACGAACGAACGAACGAATAAACAAATTGTAATTCTAATAAGCTACACTGCCCATTTAGCAGAAAATATACAAAAAACAACGAAACTCAATATCATCGACACGGAAAGAAACACACAGAGAGAGAAACAGACAGACACACAGACAGACAGACAAGCAGACTGACACACATACAGACATACAGACTGATTGACAAAGAGAGGGAAAGACAGAGTTTAGAGTCCAGATTTCAAAAAAGGTTACAGGTTTATTGTGATTTGACCATTGGCTCATGATTATACAACCTAGTAACATAGTTACTTGACAAATATAGTTGACAAAGTTTCGCAGAAACAGACAGACAGAAGCAGAAATACAAATCCCACAGAAAGACAAGACAGACAGAAAGAGAGAAAGACATGACAGACAGACAGACAGACAGACAGACAGACAGACAAAACAGACCTACAGCCGACGTAGGAGCAGTCAAAACAGACTCCACTTTTTGCCACATGAATAATTTAAAAGGCCACGAGGGATTAAATCCGCCAGGAATCTGTCCCGAATCAAGTGGTCTAAAGATAATTGAATTCTTCCTATTTTCTCCCCGTGCTGCTGCCATTGCCACCTCACTTGACGCCAAAAATCAATATCAGGGGTGTGTGACCTACGGGAAGGGGAGTCACACTACATAGAAGACAGCGAGCTTCCAAGGAGAGGGATTCCGACTTCTTCAGGATTTGGGAGGGGAGTTTAGGTTTATTATTTATTTATTTATTTATTTATTTATTCATTTATTTATTTATTTGTTTGTTTGTCTATTTATTTATTCATTCATGTATTTATTTATTTATTCATTTATCTATTTATTTATCATTTTATATCGAGGATAACAGAATAAGCACTCAAGTGTGTGTGTTTTTTACATCCAGTCCCCGTGTGTATGCAGTTATATAAATCTTGTTATCTGTTCTCACAGGCCAGGTGTATGTGTGTGTGTGCGCGCGCGTTTGTGCGCGTGCGTGCGTGCGTGCGTGCGTGCGTGCGTGCGTGTGTGCGTGTGTGTGTGTGTGTGTGTGTGTGTGTGTGTGTGTGTGTGTGTGTGTGTGTGTGTGTGTGTGTGTTGTTTATTTCGTGTGGTTTCAGTTTCACTTTCTGGTTTTATTTGCTTGGTTGCTGGTTTTCGAGGAAGTGTCTTTCCTTCACATGGTAATTTCTTTTTTTGGTTTTTAGCCAAAAGAACAAAACTGTATTCCCATTGAATTCAAATTGGTTCTGCTAATGACTGAAAAAAGAACAAAAACAGACAACCAAAAAACCAACACCGCCCCCCCCCCCCCCCCTCCTCCCCTTGCCCCCTCAGTTTTATCTTAGTCACATAGCCTGGTGGCCAGAACGTTATCAAGGAGGTGTAAGCACATGCGGAACACCCTGCAGTCACAACATCACCAGTATCCTGTCAAGAAATCCACCCCTCCGAAACTGGACCAACTGCATACCCTGTGATGTACTGCTAAAGCTCCGGGTGTAAGGTGGATATTTTGGGGAGTAGAAGATGGGTAGTTTGGGGTGGAAGGTGGGTAGTTTGGGATGGAAGGTGGGTACTTTGAGATGCAAGCATGGTACTTAAAGGTACAAACTGGGTACTTTGAAATGCAAACTGGATATTTAAAGGTGAAAAATGGGTACCTTGAGAAGCGAGCTGGGTACTTTAAGATGTAAACTGGGTACATTGAGATGCAAGCTGGGTACTTTGAGATGTAAACTGGGTGCATTGAGATGCAAGCTGGGTACTTTGAGGTGTAATTTGGGTACAGTGAGATGCAAGCATGCAAGGACATGATGAGAAAAGCAAAACAGAAACACATGCCGGATCGGTCGAGGCCCGGATCAACAACGACCGCGCTACCCACTGCAAGCCTCCAGGGTGGGAGTGACAAGTGTGCCACTGGAGCAGAACTAACCCTAAAGCTTCCAGCTAAAGGGGTAACCATCGGTACATGGAATGTTAGAACTCTGTACCAAACAGGAAGAGTACAGGAACTCGCACATGAATTACAGAGGTATAAATGGGACATCCTAGGGCTTGCGGAAGTCAGATGGACTGGCTTCGGAGAAACAACCACGCAAGACGGCCACAAAATATGGTACAGTGGAGATGAGAAACTACACCAACACGGAGTAGGCTTCATTGTCAGGAAAGAGATTGTGTCAAGCATCATCAACTGCACACCAATATCCAGCAGACTCATCTCAATCAGAGTCTCTGCAAAACCCCAGAATCTCACCATCATCCAAGTGTATGCTCCAACATCTGACTACGATGATGACCAGATAGAAGAATTCTATGAAGAACTTGAAAACGTCATCTCCAAAACGCCCAAAAAAGACATCCTTATTGTGGAAGGCGATTGGAATGCTAAGGTGGGACCTGATGCCTATGACACCTGGGCAGGAACCACAGGACGCTTTGGACTGGGAGAAACAAATGACAGAGGACAGCGGCTGCTGGAATTCGCAAAGAAGCACAAACTAACTCTGGCTAACACACTCCACCCTCACAAGCCATCTAGAACATCAACCTGGCACTCACCAAATGGTCTGATTCATAATCAAATTGACTACATTCTGTCACCCCAAAGATTCAAATCCAGCATAAACAAGGCAAATACAAGAACATTCCCAGGAGCTGACATTGGCAGTGACCACGACCTTGTACTTACCACCATCAGGCTGAAACTGAAAGCAAAACAACAGCCAAAAAGCCCACGCATAAGATTCGACCTGGAAAAACTCAAAGACCCAACAGTGGTTGAGATCTTCCAAGCCAACATTGGAGGAAAGTTCGCCGCACTCACAGCCACTGACAATGATGTGAACACATTAGCCAACAACATCAAAGAAGTGCTAACGACAGCAGCAGAAGAAACATTAGGCAGAAGCAGAACAAAGAAACAACCCTGGGTGACAAATGAGGTTCTTGACCTCTGCGACAAAAGAAGAGAACTTAAGAAGCAAAAGTTCACAAGTCAAGAAGCCAACAACAAGTACATGGATAGCCACAGAGAAGTGAGGAAAAAGATGAGAGAAGCCAAAGAAGCGTGGATAGAAGAACAATGCAACAACATCGAAGATGGAATGGCCAAGGGAAACAGCAAAACAGCTTACAACACTCTGAAAGCACTAACGAAAACCACACAGCCTAAAGCCTCTGTTATTGAAGACAAAGAAGGAAATCTTTTAACGGAAAACAATGCCATCCTCCAGCGCTGGACAGAATACTGTGAGGGATTGTATAACTACCCACTACGCCCAGATACCAACATAGTTTCCAACAAACCCCCTGAACACCAAGATAAAGACCCACCAATACTAAGGTGTGAAGTAGACACAGCTATTAAGCAATTGAAGAAGGGGAAGTCCCCTGGAATCGATAACATCCCAGCTGAACTCATAAAAAATGGAGGGAATGAAACAGCAAGGCGATTCACAGACCTTTGTCAGAAGATCCACGACACCAAAGAATGGCCAAAAGAATGGACACAGTCTCTTGTAATACCCCTGCCAAAGAAAGGAAACCTCAAGCAATGCCAGAACTACAGAACCATCAGTCTCATAAGCCATCCTAGCAAGATCATGCTGCAGGTAGTCCTCAACAGACTGAAAAACCAAGCAGAAAAACTCCTGGCAGAAGAACAAGCGGGCTTTAGACCAAAACGCAGCACAATGGAACAAATTTTCAACCTGAGAATTCTGATAGAGAAGCATCTCCAACACCAAAAAGATTTGTACCACAATTTTATAGACTTCAAAAAGGCCTTTGACAGGGTATGACATGACGGCCTCTGGCAAGTACTCAGGCACTTCAACATTGACAACTGCCTAATTGAAGTCATCAAGGCTCTGTACGAGA
>CM060336.1:49188262-49190762 GCA_030674155.1 Stramonita haemastoma
ACTGTTCTTTATTTTGGAAGCTATTTGACACTCAAATAGAACCTTTGTTAACTTACGCCTCAGAAATATGGGGATTATATGTAAATACACAAATGGAAAAAGTCCATACATTTGCTATAAAACGTTTTTTGAATGTGCCAATTCACTCCTCCAATACTGTACTCTATGGAGAGACAGGAAGGTATCCTCTCTATATAAGAACTTATGTAAAGTGTATTAAATATTGGCTAAAGTTGTTGAGGCTTCCACAGACACGTTTATGTAGACAGGCTTATGATATGATGATTATACAGATGGAGTTAGGTAAAAGCAACTGGGTTTATCAAATCAAAAAAGTTTTGTCAGAACATGGTTTTGGGATTGTGTGGCTGTCTCAGGAAGTAGGTAATGAGCGCCAGTTTCTTTCTGAATTCAAAGACAGGCTCATTTGTTCTTTTAAACAAAACTGGCACTCGGATATGGAGAATAAAAGTAAATATAGCTGGTTCTTCTCGTTTAAATGTGTCTTCCAGACAAGAAAAATATCTGAACATAATTACAGATAAATGGCACAGACTTAATTATGCTAGATTCAGACTAAGAACACTCGGGTTTAATGCAAATAAAAGATGGTTCCAGCCTGAGACATCCACACAATTACCGTGTCCACTATGTGGTCACGGTGTTGATGATGAAATCCACTTTTTGTTTCAATGTAAAGCATACGAAACACTACGTAACAAGCTTGATTTCTTAACGTACAGCCAGCAGTGAGTCCAGATATAGTCTCTATCCTGTGTCTGATAATGAACATCTTGTTAAATCTATAGCAAAGTATATTGCAGAAGCACAGAAAATAAGACAAAGACAAGTCAGTACTAATGGCATTAATATATCAGGACAGAATTAATCAATATCAAGAACAATGTATGTTTCGAGATAGATGTTTTTTGGTCGTTGATATACTTTGTAGCATGAAATTTAAAAGGATGGTCGATTCTGAACCAGTGTGTATTTTGTTTGTTTGTTTGTTGTTGCTGCTAGTGTTGTTGTTTTCTTTGTATTTGATTTGCAATAGGATTGACGCCAATATTATGATTAGTGTGTTATTAATGTGATTATCCTTTTTTTCTCTAAACTTAGTTGTTATTGATCACGTATGTCACTTTTTATGTAAAACTTCCACAACGGATAGTTGTGTTACCTCCCTTGTCAAAAGGCCAAGATGAGCAATGACAATAAACTGTTAAAGCGTTAAAGCGTTAAAGCGTCTCTCTCTCTCTCTCTCTCTCTCTCTCTCTCTCTCTCTCTCTCTCTCTCTCTCTCTCTCTCTCTCTCTCTCTCTCTCTCTCTCTCTCTCTTCTCTCTCTCTCTCTCTCGGGCGGTCACGAGAAGTGAAGCGGACAGGGCGTACATTTTCTGTGAGCAGCAGTAAAACTAGAAATTCAGTCAAAATGCCAGTTACTGGACTTCCAGCGGCTGTGGAGAGGACCTTAGGCGCCCTGCTGACTGACAATGCAGTTTCCAGCTGGAAAGTGGCAGGAGAAGGGGACAGCGTGGTTTTTGTCTTGCGACTGAAACCAGTGGGCACAACAGTGTCAACCAACATGGCGGATCCAACAGTGAATCGCAGCACACAAGCACAGTACTACAGGAAAAAATCGTTTTCTCAAAGACGACGAGATGTTGAGCGCTCTCGAAAGCATAAAGAGAAGCAGGCAAGTGTTGTGTGTGAAAGTGACTGTGTCCTCAGTGCCTCGAGTCTGCCTGACAAAGGAGTAGAACAGGGAATACAGCATGTGTAGATACACATGGAATAGACCTACCAACAACACACACACAGGACATCAACACAAAAACATCAGTTAAGTTGCCATCATCGGTTGATTTAGAACCTCCCTGTATGTCTGATTGTAGTGACTGTGCTGATATGTGTGTTTTGCAGCCTGAGGTGAACGATGATAATATTGTTGGTCCATTCGACACAAGAAATGTCAAACAGTACGTGGCTACTCTATCTGATAGATCTGTACAGAAAAGGCTAAGAGACAGACAAAGAAATACACACTTTAGAAAATCCGTGCTACATCATTCAGACGGTGAAGATATTGTGACGTGTGAGTCAGACGACATTGTGATCCAGTGGGCATGCCAACCAGACACTGAGCCAGTATGTGTGTACTGGTTTGTCAAACAGCAAGAGAAAAACATGCTAAAAGAGGAACGTGTCAAACTCGCCAGTTTGCGGAACGGGAAGCGAATCCAGAACACACTACACACGGAGACCCTATCGTGTGCTTCAAGGGACTTAGTGACACTTAGAGAACTATTACAGCGGTTTCTTGGCTAGGCCTAGCCTAGACCTAAGGGTGTGTTTGTGACAAAGACTGGACGAAAGAAAGGCTTGGAATGCCGTAACATATCTGGACAGTAAAGAGTTTCGTGTCTCCATGTACATTACTAATCAATGCTGTGGTTTCCATGGCTTGGAGTAGCGTCGTGTGTCAGCTTAAAGCAATTA
>CM060336.1:49213262-49218262 GCA_030674155.1 Stramonita haemastoma
ATACATACATACATACATACATACTACATACATGCATGCATGCATGCATGCATGCATGCATGCATGCATACATACATACATACATACATACATACATACATACATACATACATACATACATACATACATACATACATCTCCTGATAAAAAAGCACCATAAAACTCTCTATAAAGCCACACTAGCAAAAGCCTCATCTTATTGTGTCTGGCATCCCAGTACCTATCCATTCTCTGGCACTATGTCGGTCCATTAGGTATTTTATGACCTGGTTGAAACAAGGAGACATAAAAGAACTTTCCTTTTATGACTGTCTGTACAGAAATAGCCATGGTTCCAACCTCGCTAACGCCTGGAGGATTAAGGTGGAGATTTTTCACGATCTTCCATGTCAGTTTACGTGCAGCCCTGACAGTGCCATACTTATCTCAGTCTACACGTAGATGCAGAAGACCACATTATTGCAATAATGATTCCCTAGAATAACATTTATTGAAGAATCGAAAACTTTTCCGCAGTAGCTGTAGTCTTTTCTACCCCCCAAATTCTCTTGCAGGATATTTTTTGTTAAGTCAGTATACATGAGGTATCATAGAAAGTTTTGCTTTTGGGGGGTAATCTTTTTTACATAACAGGTGTGATAAATTGTCAGTTTCGTTTATAGTCCTGTCACTGCTAGCCTTCTTCATCAAAGATGGTGGTAAAATGGGGTTGTTCTGCTTCTCACAAACGCTTGCTGTATACTTTGATTCCTCATCTGTAACCATGATGGGGATGGTAAGGGAGGTTA
Source organism: Stramonita haemastoma (assembly GCA_030674155.1). NCBI lineage: Eukaryota > Metazoa > Mollusca > Gastropoda > Neogastropoda > Muricidae > Stramonita > Stramonita haemastoma. Next base: position 49,214,051 of record CM060336.1, read on the forward strand.
AGTGCTGTGTGTGTGGAGAGTGTGCAGTGTGTAACTTTGTTAGAAATAAGTAGGTATAGCTCAGTGGCCAGAACACTCGCTTTCCCCAAGTCAAGTTAAGCAGCGACGAGTGTGGTTACCAGTTGGATGAGTGACCGCTTGCACGCCTTGGCTTCAGTACAGTCCCCCCAGTTCACCCAACTGTCAATGGGTACCTGCACACACAAACACACACACACACGAACGAACGCACGCACACACACACCACGTAGTCATCTCATTATGAACACAAACAAAGCCGAACACGCTAATATCTCCCCCCCACCCCCTTTCCTATCACACAGAACTAACTATAGCCTCAATGTTTGTTCCATTCACAAATGGCTGCAGTGATCTGTTTGCAGTCTGAAGACAGATAGCATGGCTGTATAGTGTGGGTTCAGAAATGGCAGCGGTAGTGTTCGCTTTCTATTGACCACCCTGTTTGAAGACATGCACCAGCTTAATGGACTTGTCTCTGTGTCCCCTCTGGCGCTTTGTAAACATCGGTCTTTCATATTTGTGATCGACAAACAGTTTGGGGCTTATGAGATTTGCTTCAGTGATGCATTGAATTATGCACGTCTTTGCTAAGTGGATCTTTCTCATTGGCTAGAGGATAGATTTACAAGGTATCACGTTTTCTGCCTACAAGATTGTTGTTTGAGAACGTCTGATTATGACTTGATTTTAAAGTACTTTTTTGATGATAGCGTAATATGGCTGTGGTTTCAAAGTCAATACATACAGGAAAGTTAGACAGGCTGGTCATTGTAAGACAACTATACCTGCAAATAACAATGAAAACTGCACTTTTCGGGGGTTTATTTTTAGTGTTAAAAACCCTTCTTGATGAGTTTGCTATCGTAGTGTTAAACAGTGGCTTTTTCCCTATATTTCATATTTAGATTTGCAATCCGTTTGATCAAGTATTGAAAACAATGAGGTGGAAATTATACCCAAGCAGTCTTTAAAATACATTTTTTTAATTAACTGTTAGAATTAAGGAGCTTTGTTGTGTTATAACATATTTCAATGCATTTTGGAATTGTTCTCATCGTTTTGTTTTCAGCATTAAGAAACTAAGTGTATTCTCTCTCTCTCTCTCTCTCTCTCTACTCTCTCTCTCTCTCTCTCTCTCTCTCTCTCTCTCTCTCTCTCTCTCTCTCTCTCTCTCTCTCTCTCTCTCTCTCTCTCTCTCTCTCTCTCTCTCTCTCTCTCCTTTACATGTGATACTAAAAGCTACAGTACCTGCTGATAGATATAATTTATCACGATCTATTTTTCATGCAACCAACAGAAGAAATAAGATAACTCTCTAGAAATTGTTTCTACATTTAAATCACGGTTGATTGTGACGTACGTGAATTACTTCGTGATGAACGTTTAAGATATGGATTATATAATTTTCGTGTCTAATTATTGCTGTTATATTATTTCATATACATATATGCTGATGGTGATGTGTTTATAATACCCATGTCATATGCCCACACTCTACACCCACCATTCTTTTGTATTGTGGCCTAAGGCCGATGTACAGTAAAAGTCTGAAGTCTGAAGTCTGAAGTCTGAAGTCTCTCTCTCTCTCTCTCTCTCCTCTCTCCTCTCCTTCTCTCTCCTCTCTTCTCTCTCTCTCCTCTCTCTCTCTCTCTCTCTCTCTCTCCTCTCTTCTCTCTCTCTCTCTCTCTTCTTCTCTCTCTCTCTCTCTCTCTCTCTCTCTCTCTTTCTCCTTCCAGTGATAAGTTAAACACCCATCATTATTCAACGTACGAATTTTCCTTCTTCTACTTCTACTTATGTAGGCCCAGAAGTCTGTGTGTGTTTAGCTGTATTGAGTCATGACAGATAATTATCAAACTGATGCTCCCGTTTTACAGTCAGTCACAACAGTTTTAATGCATTCCCAATATTTGTTTGGTGTACTATGCGTGTAGTGTTCCTGTGTAAACTGGGAGATAGCATCGTCTCAACACAACTGGAAATAAAGTGGTACTGGCGCTGTTGAGTCATTTTCAGTTGTTGTGTGTCTTGATATACTAGCTTAATAGACCCCCCCCCCCCCCCCCCTTAGTTGCAGTGAGCTTAATAGAATGGTTTTCCCTGCTAGTTGCTCTGAGCTCTGTGCTCGTGCTGTCTTTCCTTCAAAGGACAAGGTTATTTTTCGTATTGTTCTATTTGTTCTTTTTCTTCTTTTTTTTTGTTCTTCTTGCTGTTGTTGTTTTGTTGCTGCTGTTGTTATTGTTATTAGTTTCGTTGTTGTTGTAGTTGTAGTTGTAGTTGTTGTTGTTCTTCTTTTTTCTTCTTCTTCTTCTTCTTCTTCTTCTTCTTCTTCTTCTTCTTCTTCTTCTTCTTCTTCTCTTTGCAATTCTTCGTCACAATTTTTCGTCACAATTCTTCTTCGCAATTCTTTTTCGCAATTGTTCTTTTTTCTCTTCTTCTTCTTCTTCTTCTTCTTCTTCTTCTTCTTCTTCTTCTTCTTCTTTCTTCTTCTTATTCTTCTTCTTCTTCTTCTTCTTCTTCTTCTTCTTCTTCTTCTCCCTCCTCCTCCTCCTCCTCCTCCTCCTCCTCCCCTTATCCTCCTCCTCTTCCTTCTCTTATTTTTCCTTCTTTTCGTTTTCTCATTCTTGTTTTTCTTCTTCAAATCTTGTTATTCTTGCATCCTTCTTCCCCTTCATTTTTGCATTCTTTTACTTCTTTGCATTTTTCTTCTTCTTCTTGATGTACAAGCTTGCTCCTCTGTTGTTCTTTTATTTTTTTTATTTTTTTTTTTATACCTTTGGACATTCAATTACTGATATTATCCCACGTAACTTTGAGATGAATGCTCCCCTTTACGGTCACAAAAGAGTTAATGTAAAGTCCTTAGTTGTTTGATGACAATGCCTCTACCCTTTCCCATTTACGTTTGAGAATAGGGTCGTTTTTACAGCCGAGCTTTTGAAGCGGCAGTTCTATTGTTCTCTTCTTTTTGACTATGTTGTGTGAGCCGATATCTCAGCTGAATGGGGTTTTCCGCCTCTTCCCATCTCCGCTCAATGTAAACAGTTGTCTTTTATGTCAAAGGATGAGTCATGTTGGAACTTGTTAGGATATGTTTTCACTTAAAACACCAGACTTTTCTTCTTGTACTTATTGTACTCCTTGTTCGACTTTTTCTTGTTGTCGTTGTTGTTGTTGTTTTTGTTGTTGTTGTTGTTGTTGTTGTTCTTCTTCTTCTTCTTCTTCTTCTTCTTCTTCTTCTTTTTTTTCTTCTTCTTCTTCTTCTTCTTTTTTTTCTTCTTCTTCTTCTCTTCTTCTTTTTTTTTTTCTTCTTCTTCTTCTTCTTCTTCTTCTTCTTCTTCTTCTTCTCTTCTTTCTTCTTCTTCTTCTTCTTCTTTTTTGAATTCTTTTTGTATTGCATTCTTCTTCCCTACATTTTGTTTTATAGATTCTTATTTTACTATTTTGGCTCTTTTCTTTCTTTCCATTTTTCATTTCCAAGAACTTTTTCCCGTCTCTATATTCAGCTACTCATTGGGGCCAACTATGAAATTAATGACCCCCTCATTCATAAAAGTCTCAACGTTTGTCTTGGTTCTAAGTTTCTCAGATATTCCATTTCAGATTTCTGGATAAAGTGGTCCCTATGCCTCAGGTTTTGAAGATGCAGTAATATTGTTCTTTGCTTTGAGTTTGATGGTTGTGCTAATAAACCCGCGGAATAGAAGTCTTTCCTTGTCCTTCGCAGTATTATCTTCATGGTTCTCTTTTTTTTCTAGAAAGGATTCGTTGTCTTTTTTCTTGTGAGTTATCTTTACATAAACGAACAAGACTGTTTTTGTTGTTGTTGGGTTTTTGTCTTTTGATTTTGCTTTCATTCTTTCTTTCTTTTCTTTTCTTTCTTTCTTTTCTTTCTTTCTTTCTTTCTTTCTTTCTTTCTTTCTTTTCTTTCTTTCTTTCTTTTTTCTTTTTTTGTTTGTTTTGTTTCTTTCTTTCTTTCTTTTCTTTCTTTTTTCTTTTTTTTTCTTTCTTTTTCTTTCTTCTTTCTTTCTTTCTTTTCTTTCTTTCTTTCTTTCTTTCTTCTTTCTTTCCTTTTTTTTTTTCTTTCTTCTTTTTTTCTTTCTTTCTTTAAATTCTTCTTTCTTTCTTTCTTCTTTCTCTTCTTTCTTTCTTCTTCTTCTTCTTCTTCTTCTCTTCTTCTCTTCTTCTTCT
>CM060336.1:49223262-49226266 GCA_030674155.1 Stramonita haemastoma
CCTTAAATGTTGTTTTGCCCCTATTTGTTACTTCTTTTATACAATTTTGCTCTTTGTTTTTTTGTTTTGGGGATTTTTCTTTTCATTCTTTGGCCCGGCCACATTGTGAGCTTGGGGCCCATAGGTTTCATTGATGATTTGTTTATAAATGTTTTTGGGCGTTTTGAAATACTTTGTTGACGACTTGTTTTGATCATGATTAATTTAGATGCCTTTCTTTTTTTTTTTTTATTTTTATTATTATTATTTTTTTTTTTTATTATTATTTTTTATTTTTTATATTTATATTTTTTTTTTTTTCATCTTCCACTTTTACATATGCATCCTAGTCTTATTAGGGGTTGGGGATTTTTTTGGGTTTCTTAAAAATTTAAATTTGAAATTGTGTTTTACTTTTTAAATATAGAGATACGAATTTTAAAAAAGGTGGTTTTTTTTTTTTTTTTTGTTTTTTCCATTCAATTTCCTACTATGCCTTTTTTACTTTATTTCTCCCCCCTCAACACTACACATACACCCACACAGGGACACAAAAAACAAAACACACCCACACACCCCACACACACCACACACACAACACAACACAGTGCCCACAACAAGTGACACACAAAACAACACACACACACACAACCCCTAACCCCAACACACACACACCCCAAAACACACAAAAGCTTGTACCCAACCACGCACGCCCACACGCGCACAAACACACACCACACACACTTCCACACACAGAAATATTAATTTTCATATAAATTTTTTGTGAGTTTTTTGGTTTAAATCGATGAAAAAATTTGTTGACAGAAGTGTTTTTTGGGTTTTTTTTAAAACATTTCGTTGATTAGTTTGTCTTAAATGACGATCCCAATTTTGGGGATGACGCTCTCTTCTTCTCTCTTTTCTCTCCTCCCCCTCCCCTCCCCCTCTCTCTCTCCCCCCTCCCCTCTCTTTTCTCTTCTCTCTCTCTCTTCTCTCTCTCTCTTCTCTCCCCTCTCTCTCTCTCTCTTCTCTCTCTTCTCTCCTCTCTCTCTCGGTGCCGTGATGGGTCAGGGGAAGGACGTACAGCCTGATGTGGCCAAGATCCAAAAACAGACACCCCGGGCTGCAGAGAGGGGGGGCCTCCCCTGCAACCGCAAGGAACCCGTTCTCCCCCCACCATCCCTTTGGGGCAGCCACAGCGAAAAAAAAAAAGAGTGACTTCAAAAGGTGAATATTGTCTGGGGTTTATAAAAGATTCTTTGAAATATTTTCCAAAAAATTGGGGTTGAAAAAGCGGGGCGGGGGGGTGGGGCTTTGGAGGTGAAAATGTGGAAAGAGAAAGTTTGAGTTAGGTGAAAAAAAAAGGGAGAGAGGGGTGGGGGGGAGAGAGAGAGGAGAGGAGGAGAAGAGAGAAAAGGAGAGAGAGAGGAGGAGAGAGAGAGGAGAGAGAGAGAGAGAGAGAGTTTAAAAAACGTGAACCCAAAATATTTGGTTCCTGTTGCATTTTCTTCCATCTTTTTGCCTTTCCCGTGTAAAATTTGTGATGTTGGATCCATTGTCTTGCTTAAATTGAGTTGGTGTTCTACTGTGTATGTTTGTTTTTTTTGTTTGTTTTTTTTGGGTTTGTGTGTGTTTGGTTGTGTGTTTTTTTGTGTGTGGGTTGTGGGGGGTTTGGGGTGGTTTGGTGTGTGTGTGGTTGTCTGTCTGTCTGTGTGAGTGTGTGTGTCTGAAAAGTCCGTTTTTGTGTTGTGTGTTGTGTTGCGTTTGTGTTTGTGTGTCTGTGTGCAGTGGTGTCTGTGTGCGTGTTTTCCATGCGGCATTTGTACGTGCGTGTGATGTGTGTTGTTTCTTTTTTTTTTCGTTTACAGGAAAAAGTCAGGAGCTTAAGCTCATTTCTAATATTTTTCTTGTATCCACACAATCTCCCTCCTCCTAAACGTGCATCGGGAAAGGAGTAAAAAGGATAATCTGACTAATTCCAAAAAACATTCTCCATGACGGAAAAAACATTATCCTAGTCAAAGTTTTTTTCCCTAGAATTCCCCACGTCTCTCAAGTTGGTTTTCAGGCAAAAATTTTTTTTGACAGATTTTAAGAAATTTTCTTTTTCCCTTTCCTTTCTCTGTCTGTTGTTCTCTTCTTTCCTGCCCCTTCTTCTCCCTTCTCTCTCTTCTTCTCTTCTTCTTCATCTTTTTTTCTTTCCCTTCCTCTTTTCCCCTTAATCTTTATTCTTTTTCTCCCTTTTTCTGCCCTCCCTTCCTCTTTTCTTTTTCCCCCCCTTCCCCCCTCTTCCCCTTTTTTCCCTTTTTTTCCTCTTTTCCTTTCCTTCTTTCCTCTCCCCTTTTCTTCTTTTTCCCCCTTTTTTCCTCTATTTCTTCTCTCCTCTCTTCCTCTCTTCTCTCTCTCTCTCTTCTTTTCTTCTCTCTCTTCTCTCTTCTCTCTCTTCTTTTCTTCTCTCTCTCCCCCCCCCCCCCCCCCCCTTCTCTTCTCCCCTCTCCCTTTTTCCTCTTCTGCCCCCCTTCTTTCCCCTTTTTCCCCCTCTCTCTCTTCCCCTTTTTTCTCTCGGTCTCTCTCCCCCTCCCCTCTCTCCTTCTTCCTCTCTCTCTTTCCCCCTCTGCTGCAGTGATGGTCAGGAGGGCTACAGCCTGATGGGCCAAGATCCACCAAAACCCCTGACTGCAGAAGGGAGGGCCTCCCATGCACAGCAAGGACCCGTTTCCCCCCAACATTTACTGATCAGCCACAGGGGGGAAAACAAAAATGATAAAGGGAATATTCGGGTTTTAATGATCAGGAAATTTCGAAATGTTCAGGGGGAGCCGTAAGGAAGGATTTTTGGAAGGGAGGGAGAGGGAGGGGGGAAAGAAAGGGAGGGGGGGGGGAAAAAGGAAGGGGCAGGGGGGAAGAAAGGGTTTAAAAGGGAAAAATTCAACCAACGCGGTAGGATAAGACGGACAAACAGCGATGAGTTTAAAAAGAAGGGGTAAAAAAGGGGGGGGGAGAGAGAGGGGGGGGAAGAAAGAAA